>JAQFXU010000525.1:0-50154 GCA_034693705.1 Spatulosminthurus flaviceps | reverse complement strand
ATAACGGTAACTAAATACTGCCATTGAGTGTACCCTATCATTGAGTGAGTTCGAAGCGAAACCTTTTGAGTTGAGTTTTGAGTTCATTTCACAAAAAATCATTATACAGTATTAGGTGAGTACACAGTACATACAGTATACAGGTGTTGACACCTCATCTTAAAGAACGCGTCGCTCTAACAGAATTATCGCTGCGCGTTATTGTTGGCAGCGACAGCATTATTATTGAGTGGAGGTTGAGAGTTTGAGTGTTGACGACAGTGAAACGGCATGAACTATGTACATCAGAGGCAAAACGCTCGTTTAAAAAATCGATTGTAAAAAGTTGCTTTTGGAATGAAAAATCCTTTCAGTTGAGCACCACTTTTATAAGGGCGAGGGTAGGAGTTATTTTTAGATAAGAAGGATTTTTTAACACCTGGGTTATTTGGTTATTGTGCAAATGGCGAATGTGGTTTCAGCTGTGGACGTAGATGTGGATTTCCTGCCGACAATATATGATATTATAAAATGGTGGGTGAAATAAATTCTGTACTAATTGTATGTAACCCCCTTGCATGGAGTCATTATCTCAGGCTAACATGAAGCTGATGCACTATCGATTTTGTTTGCAGTATTGAAAGGGAAACCAACGACTCAGTCCAAAACAAGCGAAGCGAGTATCAAGATAGTGGTCAAAAAGTATTGGAATTCCAGAGAAAGTTGGAGTACACCCGTGAACAGGTATTAAAGGGTTTTGACAGTTTTGATAGTGTTTCTGACTGTGGAAGAGTTAAAATTACATAATTGATTTTTCCAGATTCGGAAATTGCCTGGGATTGATTATAGCAAGGAGGATCAGTTAAAGAAGTTGGAAGCTCTTAGGAAGCAATTAATTTTGAAGAAGAAGCTTTTGCAGAAATATAAAGATATGTGCGCACTTGAAGGGGTGAAGAATTATTTGACTCCCACTATCTAAGAGCTTGGTTGGCAAAATTGAAGGGTAAAGACAGTAAAGTGAAGATACCAGTATACTTATGTAATAAAACGCGCCGCGAAAGAAGGTTCAAAGAATTAGTGGGGAAGTTTAGGTGTTTGACAGAGCAGTCAGTAACAAGTTTTTTTCGTGGGAACGCTTATAGTGCGTGTTTGTGAAAATGAAGAGTAGTTACAAAAACAAATCGTCTGTTATATTCATTGATGAAGAGTCCCTTTTGCCTCAAGATGCATGGGAAGAGAAAAACGGGGGGAGAGACAAGTCATCGAAGATTCGTGGATCTTGGAACAAAATAAAGTCCATACCCGAAGGCAAGGCTGGAATTTTCCCACAAACTTTTAGGAATTATTTATTTTCAGAAAATTCTGTCCTTACTCGGCTATTTTCTTCGCTTTTACCACCCTTTGGTAGATTCCAAAGGGTAGCTGTGGATCCTCAAGGAACATTTCTTAGTGCATTTCTACTATGTGCTGTTATTTATTTGGGATATGTGAGATCTCGTACCATTAAGCGAAGCAATGCTTTTCTCTCTTCTGTCCTGCTTTCTGGTGGCTATATTTGTATTACTTCTGCGGCTATTTCCCTTATGTCACTTGTGACTAAGACCATTATTACTCTCAGGTTCGCGTAACGATTTTTTCTAGCAAGCTTTTCATTTTTGTGATCAAATCTATTCTTTTCTTTACATCTATAATGAATATTATTATCTATAAATTCCTAATGTTTCAATGACTTTTTACAGGCAAACAGTCAGCATTGTAGGATATGGTCTCTTCGGCCATGCATTGGCGCTTGTCTTTTGTGAATTTGTTTCTGATGAGTGGTTCATCCTTGCCCTTATTATTTTTGGAGGATTAGCTACAACCCGTATTTGTTTAGTGCTGTTTGCTCGGACACCTGTACCTGGGCTCAGATTCGTCATATGTACTCCAGTGGGAATTGTTCATTTGCTATACTTGGTGTATTTACATTTTGCCATTATGAGAGATAAGTAGTTGAGTAGTTGTAATGAGTATTTCGTGTAACTGTTGTTGTAGACAGCTTTTAGTGGTTGTGTAAAAAGAAGAAATGTAGGTGTAAAATTATCAAGTGGATGTTTGTACCAATTTTAGAGGAAACAATAAAATGTCGTAGAGCAATAAGCATTTCCGTGGGCTTTAAAGTTTGTTTGATGGATTCTATAAAGCCGTGGGGATGACGTGTTCAGGTTAGGTTTTGAATACGCGAAAACATCCTTGGCGAAGTCCGTTTAATTCTTTGAATTATTTCTTGAGTTACAATGATAAAGTTTCTATAGGATGGAAATCATTTGCAATTTTGGATAACGAAATGCATGTAAAAATTCAAGCTTGCCGAGACGGGTACATTTACCTTTTTTTTAATGAATGCTTAGAAGCTGTTAAGACTATCGTATAGGAATATTTAGTTATTACGGCATTTCATTTTCAAATTCGAAAGTAATTCTACGAAAGGCATTTATGCCAGGAGAGGCATTACGCCAACACATACACATTGTCACGACATAAAAGACCTGCCTTGGTATTTTAATAACATATTCTAACTCCCAACTAGTCGGGAGGAAACAAACACATAATGCAAAATGCAATTTTGGTCAACCGTGACAAACCATACCAGCATATGTATTTACAGCTTCCAAAAGTAAAACATCAGGATTAAACTTGGATTAAATAATTTCGTCGTTTCATAAGCCAGAAATATTATAACGCTTAACATTAAATTAAAAACAAGAAAGTCCACAAAATCTTAAGGCTCTATTCACTACATAAGAAATACTTCACAACTTCACTTCTTGTTAATATGTTAAATTAATTCTCTGCTTCCATCGGAGTGTCCTCATCTCCTACGACCATGTCTTCTTCTATTTTAACAGGTTCACCTTCCGGTGGTTTCTCATAAACTTTCTCAATGGGTACAATGGTAACCCCATTGAAGACGGTAGTCGAAAACAGCATTTCGTCTGCAAAAAATGACGAATTGTATTTAACAAGAACAGTTCTTGGCACTTTTCTCTAATTCATTATTAATTCTACGGTAACCGTCAAATGTAAAGATATATACAATGATTTACCTGGCGACGGGTCTGGTTCTAAGCCTAAAATAGCCTTGAAGCCCCCCTGCGCTAAAACACGAAGCAGCGTCTGACCAGTAGCAGCTATTACATCTTGATCTTCGTATGAAAGATTGTGACCTCTCATAGTTGTTCCAGCAGAACCTTTAATGAATTAAATATATCCATTAATTATTTTGTCAAATTAACCCGGTTAACCGGTCATAAGTCAGCAGACTGTAGTTCAAACTGGACAACAGCAAAGAAAATAAGTCACCTGGTAAATACATTCCACTTGCAATTAGTGCAATTGTTCGTCTGAACGCAATATTGATGGGGAACGGCTGCCGGTTCGGATTGTTCATCGTGGCAAAGTGAGCCTGCCAAAAAAGTCAACATGTAATAAATGTTCAAAAACGTTCCATCACTTCATAAAAGTACTCCAGGTACAAAAAACGTAAATAAATACCAGAAGGTCTAACATCCACGTTGATAGTGGCTGCAGGGTTTGAAACCGTTGTCTGAGATCTCGTAGAATTCGAATCAGTACTTTCACAGTAGAATGATGAGCATTTTCCTCGAACCAGCGACTATGCCTAATTGCCTGCCAATGTTCGTTCATTAATTTAGAATCCAAATGAATTTCCGCATCCAATTTTCGGAAAATGTGAGGAACAGTTGTAATCAACACCCTCACAGTTGCATTGACACTAGTTATGTCAAATCCACGGGTTGTGACACTAGACAAAACACCTAAAAACCAAGTTGAAAAAAGGACGTTAATAAAAATTTGTTTAAAAGTAGTTTACAAATTGTAGGTGAACTCACATTCTGTTTGCCTAAGTTCTTCCGCAACTTTATTACTCAAAGCCTCGATAGCCTCTTTCGTCGGTAATGTTTTCAGAATCACCACAAAGTCCGCAGTTTTGTGTCCAACGAGAATGGTTCCTTGCTTAAAAGAACCGACTTGTCGAACTTCGTCCACTTGCTGTCCCATCATTTATTCAAATGAAAACACGCAATATTATACATTATTTCTACATTTCAACTTATGACTATATATATCTATATTCAGACACGTACACAAGCATCGAAAGTCCCGGGAGTGAGAATTAAATTCTCCAGCACACCCTGTATACGAGTAACGAGATTTTGAACTCCTTGAGTCTCCTCAGTCGGAGGTGTTATATCGGAATTGCGCTTGAGGAGGGCCTAAGACAGCACATGTAACTTTATGTTCCGAATATTCCAACTTCGTATAATGATGCTAGCTAAACCATTTAAAACTTACATTTGTCAAAGCGGAGTCATCTGGTCCTGGATCCGTCCTAGAACTTTCTTCGAAAAAGATTACATCAAATGGCACTTTACCGCTGTTTAGCGATCTAATATTAGTCGGATTCACACTGGCACCACTCCCCCTGCTTCGCCTACCGCGACCACGGTTTCCTCCTCTCATTGCTGATTATTACAAGTAGTAGCTAAACGTACACCTAAAACAGAAAAATACAAATGAATTTACTTTTGTATGACTTGAAGAACAATTGAAAAATCCATCGAGAGTATCGAGACCCACTTTACAACTTTCCAACCATCCAAAGTCATCTAAATAAAATACGTCACGTAGTTTCTAATGCAATTTGAAAACTACCACAGTAAAGTTAAATTATTTAAAACACAATGCCAGGCTATCAACAACTCCAAGGACTGCACTTATATCGTTTACGGACTGCAATGATGCAACTACTTTGTCAAAAGTCAAAACAGGGCCGTCCCATCACTTGCAAATACGCGAAAGGAGGCACCCTACGAGGCATCGAGTTTGTATGCTAATTAGAGACCAAGGCATATCCATTTGTCTAGTTATAGATTATTACGGAGAGCAAATTATTCTGATTTTGATCTCCGATGGACAGGGTGTCTGAATTCTCTTAAAATCACTGGTGGATGCCTCGTTTCTTCAACAAGGGGCGAGATGCCCCTGTTTAATGCCAATCATAATCGTAATTGATAATACTAGTGATTTCGATATAAAAATGCCTCTATTTTGGTACAATGTAGAGTCCCTGTATTCCACCGATTTTGTAGCCCAGCCAACTCAAGTATCTCTAGATTTTCTCAAGCTCACTGACAGTGACAGTCAAATAAAATTATATTAAGCAATTTACTTTCGCGTAACTATACGCACATTTTATTAAACTCGATATTAAGTAGGCCCACAATTTCTTAAAAAACTTACTTATTGTTAAATAGTCACTTACTTTTGATATTGCTTTAGGTGGAAATTTCCTTGTAATTTTTAGTTGAATTTATTATTGGAAGTCGGCACTTCGGCACGTCGGCAGTCGGCAATTCCACTTCTACACTTCACAGTTCACTCACACTCGACACTCGGTCGGTGTAATGTGAAAATAGTCAATAGTGCAATGTGTGAAAGCAAAAATGCTATAATTTAGAATTATTAGAAGTTTGGAATTGGAAGGAAAGGAGTATAGGATTTGTCCGCAATCGGCAATTCGGCAAATTGGTGATACAAAAAAATGTCTAGCGCATTTTTATCAAAGGCTAGGGAAACATGCCTCTGTCTAAGCGGTACAGTGGACCCCCTCTATCGCCTTCAATACGATTTTTCCATTGAGGCCTCAGTCATCGTTTGTACATCAATATGAAACTACGCATACGAGTTTGTGGTGGGTGTGGGTGTAGAGATTTTACTTTATAGATATACATATATGCTCATGAATTTTAGCAAATGTAGATTTCATGCTTAATACAACTTGTATGCATTGGAGCTTTTATTCTCCTCACCCGGCACAATATTTGATTAGACATTGGCGGCAAAGGATTTTATTCAAACAGTTCTGTCGTTTTATATTTGCTGACTGCTGACTAGCACAGACAGAGCCCACTTCGTGGGCGAGCCTAAATCAAGCCCGCTCTGAGTGTGATTTAAGCTAATCAGGCGGCTTCTGTCAGCTTGCGCTTATTGGCTCGCTGCCTGAGCCCGGCACAAAGAAGGAGGGGAATGGTGTTTAAAAATGTTGCTTCATCTTCAAATTATGTTGTAGGATTTACGATTTACACAATTTTTATTGAAATAATTATATGTTTTCCCAAAGTATTAAAACAATTTCATAAAGTTCCGGTTGAGGATCACCGAAGTAGATAATTATTTATTTGTTTGAAATTTACGAATTACAGTTAGCAAAGTCGGAGGTATTCGTGAAGAACTCCAAAACTTTTCTGAAACTCTTGCTCGTGAGTTTAGCTGAAGAAATGGTGATCGTTGGATTATTGATTGGCTAAAGTTACTTAATAATCGATTATTACTTATGCAAACGTAGGGAACTATAGACTAGAACTGAAAATCGGAATTTATTATTTATTGATTGAAGAACGGAAGGTGCGAAAGGATTCGTGAGAGCATTTATTTCGAAGTGGAAATTAAGCTGTCGAATTTGGGAAATGGCTGATATAACGCTCAATTCTTACTTGCATCAGGTAAATCTGAGAATATGTATTGTCATTTTTATATTTTAAGGGTAATAAAATAGTGAATAATTTAAATAAACGATAAACTTATTAGTTGGAATAATGCAGAGTTGGGGAGTGAGTTTATTTATTGCCTTCAGAATTAAAAGTTTTGTTTCATAAATTCAGACGGTAAGAGTACGAGTCTATGAGTTTTCATTCGATTGTTTAGAAGTGCGTGCTAATTTTCAAACGTTTTGCAGATTTACTCGGCGTATGAGGACTATAATGGAGAGAAAGTTGCGGTAAGATAGATTTGGTTAAGGTTTTAGGATTGTGTGCTGCCAGAGATGTAAAAGTAATATTGTGGATTGATGGTGGGCCAATGATGCGACATTAATTAATGGTAATTTGATTGTTTAACAGAACCTCTTATCAATTGAAGATCCTCATGTACTGAGTACAAAATTAACGAATAGTAATTTTGAAGGTTCTGTACAGGACGTTCTTAATTCTCCGTTGGCAGAAATGGTTATTTTGCATCTGAAGTAAGTGTAATACAGTGCTGGCACTGTTTTAAATTTTTAAGGTTTTCCTTCATTCGGGAATCTCTTGACGGACTTTTTTGGCATTGCAGTGTTCTCAAGAAGGTGACGGAGCAGAATATGGATGAGGCCCTTGTATACCAGTGTCAGTTCGGACAATTATTTTGCAAAATCTTACAAGGGCAAAAGGATGAAAATTGGATGCTACCAATTATGGAGAAGATATGTCACGATCTTCGGAGAATCGCTTTGTCTGCAAAAAATGTTGAGGATTCTATGGTAAGGTCAGAAGACAGTGCGCCAACTTGTTTAGAGAAAGCTGCAGATGTAATCATGGCGATGTTTCGGATTTGTGCAGCAGACACGTGAGTTCAGTGTTGATTTCTTGAATCCACTTAATGTGGGTACTGTAGGTAGAATGTAAGTGGTGTATGATATTTATCAGGATAAAATTTTGTGCAGGCGTGCTCAAGAGAACGACACCAAAAGGTGGGGAATGTTGAGTTTGGTTAATCAGCTGTTTAAGATTTACTTCCGCATCAATCGATTGCATCTTTGCAAGCCATTGATTAGAGCAATTGAGGCACAAAATCTCAAAGACCGATTTCCTTTGAATCAAATCATTGTGTACAAATATTATGTGGGACGAAAAGCCATGTTTGACTCGGAATTTACAGTCGGTAATTTCAAAATTTTGTTTATAGTAGTTGTAATTTATAAGGTACAACTGGTAACTTTATTTCAGGTGGAAAAGCTCAGTCTAATGTGTTGAATATTTATTGTTTGAAATATTTAAGCTGAAGAATGTCTCACGTTCGCTTTTCAACATGCTTCATCAAAACATTCGTTAGAGAATAAAAGAAAAATTTTGACATACCTTGTTCCTGTCAAAATGTTTCTGGTAGGTTTTACTTATTAATTAAGGTTTAATCATCTTGAAGCAACTCAATGTATGCATTATTTTACTTTACCCGAAATTCCTTATTGAAAACTATAGGGTTGGATGCCAACCAAAGAAGCCTTGGAGAAATATGACTTAACCGAGTTTTATGAAGTCGCCGACGCACTTAAAGTTGGAAATATTCGTAGATTCAATAATGCATTGAAGAAATATGAACGGAAATTTATAGTCTCTGGAGTCTATCTAATACTTGAAAAACTGCGAATGATTCTCTACCGTAATCTGCTTAAAAAGACGTGAGTTCGATCTTTTTATAGGCAATTTTAGCTAAACAAATTATAACTTGTATTATGTCATTGCACGTTTTTAAAAGAAAACATTGACTTGCAGATGCTTGATTTATGCGAAAACACAAATACCGATTGCGGTTATGCAAACAGCTATGCAGTGGTCCGGCTATGAAGACATCGATTTAGATGAAACTCACTGTATTGTTGCTAATTTAATATTCACTGGGCAAATTCGTGGATACATATCCCATCAACATCAGGTCCTTGTGGTGGCTAAGCAGAATGCGTTCCCGAAAATTTCATTAAGTGAAAGTTAACTTAGAAGGAATTTGTGTGAAAGTTGGTTACCAGTAAAATTCAACCAGCAAGAAGGAAGTGACGATGTGACTTGTGTAAACTGCACCGAAGTAAATCCGTCTTTTAAAAAATTATTATTGGATTTGCTTAAATTACGTTCATTTTCCTTGAAATGTGTTCGTACAGCAAGAATTTGTATTTTGCATCTTTGCTTTGTAAAGAAATAAAGAATGCTGATTTTGTTATTAAAATTGAAGAGACACAACTTAGTTTTAAGTTGTACAAAAATTAAGAAAATCTATATTCTACTGAGAATCACTAGAGCTAGAACTGGAGGAGTCGGTACTCATAACTTCCACGTCTTCATGATTTCTGGTAGATGGGTCGAAACCGACGGCAGGTGAAGAATGCGTGGGTGGATGAAACATGCCCACCGAAGGTCCTAAGGAATGGTCCGGAGTTGAACCAGATGGATGAGCATGAGGATGCCATGGCGGAAATGGATTCCCCAAATTGTTAGCACTACTCATTGAACTACTGGGAACAGATTCCAACAATGCCGTCGGAGTAGCGGCATTGGGAGGTAAATCACTCAGTCGACCCAAAAATCCCATTCGCATTTCAAGATCGGTAGGATACGGCCTTCTAGGATCTCCAGGTTGCCAATTCAAAGGAGCGGCTACCGCATTCGTAGAAGAAATTCTATGGGCGAATCTAATAAGATCTTCTGAACCTACGGAATGCTGTTGCGCCTTCATAATCTGATCGTATTTCTGTTTAGCCTGATACAAAGCCGTTGAGAGTAGCGTTTCGGCTTCTTTTAAGTATTTCTGTAATACCTGAATATCTTGATCATGTCTTGATACTTCATACTGCAAATCACGAGTTTTCTCTTCAATTTCTGCCTGACTCTGGGCAAGCTAAAAATAAAATAAAATTCAATTGCACACTCACTGATTCAGTAACCACAACTTTCCGAACTACAAATGTAACAAAACTAAATAAATACCTTGATTGTTTCCTTCAGATCTTCATTCTTTGCCAGAATCAGCTGCATCAATTGTGATTGCTCTGCATGGGAGAGTTTGTCATGCTTAGGAGCCATTGTTGTTTCCAAAATTTCTCTAGAATGGAATCAGTCCAATTATTAAATCCTTATAATTCAATACCTTAACAGCTTTAAGTTTAATTCCTGCCGTTGCCTGGAATTGAGAAGTTTTGAAAGATTTACATACCGTAAATGTACATGTGTACATGTACGTGGTACATGTGTACCATAAGAACTAACACGCTTACAATAAATTCATACATAATTCCACTTACTTTGTAATAATTTCAACATCATCAATCAATCCAAGCAACTTCTCCTTGGTGCTAATACCTCGAGCAGCCATCTAATCCAAAATTAGTATCGTAAAAATCGTAAATTTCAAAAATTAGCATAAATACCTGACAAAACAGCAAAAAAGGACATACTGTGGTGGAAATATTAAAATTTCAGTCTCTAACCTTTCTTGTCGACTACCTCCTTTTACAGGTTCAAAGAGCAACCCTCGGGAGCTGAAAACGTCTTGACAGCACTTTAAATTCGTTTGACAATCTCAACCTCGTAAATTTCTTCACTTTAAAAGTTCTCCGAGCAGCAACTTTGACAGTACATTCAAGATTTTGGAAATGCTTCGACTTATTATGCACAATTCTTCAGCAGCAATACAAATTACGAACAAAATAATCGATTTTGTAAAACTGGAGTTTAAGTGGTAACAATGAGTAACTTTCTCAAATATGCACTTTCAGGACAGAAAGAAAGTTTTGTTACTTATTTAAACCTACAACAGGTGACTGGCGAATTTGACAGGTCCTCAGTGACTTTTTCTATACTGATAACATAGGACATCAGTATGTATAAATACACATAAGCACGCACCTCATACCCGGATTTTCAAAATTAAAATCTTACATGAACACAAAAACATTCAAATCAAAATGCTTCAAGAATCCCGGACAAAAGCCGAAGTGTAGAAGACAAGGAATCTCGCCAGTTCTTCTGTCATGGTTTAGATGGCATTTGGAATGCCGGTGCGGCGTCTTTGCTGCTAGTCCTAGTGAAAAGTGCTTGCTACTTGTCAACTCATTACGAATATCATGGAAACTCCTAAATCATTCCCTATAAACACCAATGAAAATCGGCCAATTTTTGGTCAGATTTGATAGATTAGACAGATATTCAGAATGAAAAACACAAAAGAATTGAAATAATTGCCTAAAAACGCTCGAGTTTTAAGCTGAGAAATAAATTGATTTGAGTCCGCTGTTTGAAATTATAGGAATATAATGAAATACGTTTGGTCTAGTATTAAATACGCATATAGTTCTTTATTATAGGTACAACGTATTCGGCTATAAATTCCCACCATGAAATACTGGACCCCCTCAATAATTTTCATTTGATACTTCCGGGTATTCCGACATTCTCCTTTCTATTGCATACGAATGTTAAAGAGGGTCTTGAAAAGAACGGCTCTCCATTTAGCTTCATGCTAAGCCGTAAATCCCAGAATGTCATTGAAAATATTAGTTTTTAGATAAAGCTTCGCCCATAAAAATGATCATGCGCTTCCTGAAAATTGTTGGCACGACGACAATTCGATTGCAACAGGAGCACGATATTGCAAGAGCTTCAGCCCGACTAAAATACTGCTCGACCGAAGTTCTAGGAAACGTCCAAGATTTTTTAGACATACTAGGAGTATTAAGTCATGTTGGCACTAATCAAATGCATAAACATACGTCATATGAAATATGTAACTTTTAGAACGGATTTTAAACCAAAATCTTACATGTGGCTACAATTTTTGCAATCGTTCTATTTAAGTTCCATGTCTTACAGGACATATACGTTAAAGTTAAGCGCTTACTGCGTTTTAGCGGTACCGTACCGTACCGCGGAACGTTTTTCAACTTTAGTATGTGTCAAATGCACGTTTCGAGTTGCGCTAAGTACCTATTATAAATTCAAGCGTGGCTTACCCTGAACTGTGATCTTTGAAACCTTTTCCTCCTGTCCTTTCTCTTTATTGCCTGCCTGCGTGCATGCGGTATATACTAAGTACAAGAAAAAAAGGTAAAAAGCAGTAACAATCTTGCGAGACTCAGTGTGTGACTCTATGGGATGGGAAATTACCATTAGGTATAGCAACATTCCATCATTCCGACGTATATATAGAAGAAAAGCACACGGGCGAAGATGAAGAACTGGAGTTGAAAAAGCTCTTGTATCAACTTTATTGAGCATATACATAGTAAGTGTGAAATGAGTGAAGCTGCCTGCTCTTTTGATTCTATTGCAGATTACTTAAACTCGTAGAATTCATCTCATCGTACATCGTACATAAAAGCTGACCCATACAATACAATATAATTACTGAAGAAATTGTTATTTGTCTGTGGGACTTTTCATTAATTTGATTTTCATTTTGTGTCTGTGGGCTTAGACTTTTTGAGTTATGCACCCACCGTTTTGATCGCATGCAAGTTCTTGTTGAATTTATTACATGTAAAAAGCATAAAAGCAAAGGTTGTGTTGTGATCAATAAATTGTGATTAATATTAGTAATTAATTCTACCTCAAAGTTCGACTTCAAGATTTTGGAATTCGAGGAGAGACAAGGAGAATTGTGGAATTGAGTTACTTGAACTTGAACCGTTTAACTTAGAAGGAAGAATAGTCTACAGATTTCATACAAATCTAGACAAGAAGAAGAGCTTTCCTGTCACAAGAGCAATGGATGAGCTCATTAAGATTTCATTGAGTGGATTATAATTGACCTTCCGCCGTATTAACCAGGGTTGGGTTTATTTACTCATCTGACTCGTCGGCCACCAATTTTTTCTGGTATGTGGGAAAAACATTGTACAGCGATGTGTTGTAGTAGTAGATCAATATTTCATTTGCTGATGATATTGAATGTTTAAGTAATTTTCGGTTGAATCGTAAGTTCATTTGAATTTTTGAATATGTGTTTTTGATAGAGAATGGAAGTTATTGTCTTGAGAGGATTGTTAGTATTGGGGAAGTATTATTTTTGGTGGGACGGCAGTGCGCTACAGTTGTTTTGCTATGCTATATGGGATCACTGATGACGAAGTGTTGTTAAATTGTCCGCCTTTTATATGCATTTGCTGTGGTATAAATCCTGAATGGAAAATAGCATGGGTGAAAATGTTGAATGTTTTTCAGGGCAAACTGAAGTGTGATTGTGGCTTTACGTGGGAGTTATTTATGTTTAGAAGGAAGGCATTTCATCACAAGTTATTTTCTCATCTTTTATTGCAGATCGATGCAAAATGAAGGGCTATTTATTTCCAAATGTTAACAAGAAAGTTGTTTCCAAGAAAGACTTGGAAGATCAGAGGAAGAAAGCTGAAGAACAAGCTGCGGCTCAAGCTTTCGAGGAGTATGTTGCAGTATTTCAGGACACAGCAGCTTCAAAATCGTCGTCTAAAGTCTGGATCAAGGCAGGAACTTACGAGGCTGGAAAAAGACGTTAGTTTTTGTTTTTGTTTGTATTCATTAGTTAGGACATCAGGGACGGAATTAAATCTCTTAGCTAGGGACGATCAGGTTTAAACTGCGTAATGTATGTCAATAATTTCAATACTAATGCTATGTAACAGATGACGACTCAAAAGAAAAAGGGAAATTGTATAAACCTACGTCAAGGTTTGAAAAAGATGAGAAACCTGATCCAGTTAGTTTAAACGAAGATTTAAGACCAGAACGTCTTGGGAAAAAGAAAGAAAAAGAAAAGAAAAAAAGTAACCTGGAAATTTTTAAGGAAGAGCTAAAAATGTAAGTTATTATGAGTTGAAATCAGGGGTTGTTTGTAAACAAGTAACAATTTGACTTGCTTAATAGATTTTATTGAAATATGTTTCACTTTTTTTAGAATTCAAGAAGAGAGAGAAGAGAGGCATCGCCTGAAAACTATGTTGGGTTTACAGGAAGTAATCAAGTTACCACCGAAGCCTGGAGACGACCTTCGTGCTTCGCTTTCCCTTGAACTCGGTTAATAAGCTTTAGTTGTCAATCCTTGCTACAAAACAAAACAGTACCCAGTTGCCATTTTGCCGTCATTGCAATTCTTTGGCAACGTTATTACTTTGCTCGTTACTCTCACACTGAGGCACTAGTACTAATAGTGTACTAAATTCAATCAGCTGCTCTTTTCATAATGAAATCATGCAGATCTGATGTGATTGTAAAATGTTACATCCTATCCAATGACCACTCCTTTTTCACCTTGCAGTTCTAAATGTAACTCTGAGTAAACTTCGAATCCTTACCTTATGTATACACTGTAGTATTTTCTGAAGTCATGAGATAGTGAATTGACCTAAAACACTGTATGCAATTCCGCCTTTCGATTTGATTATTACTGTTCAAAAACTCTTAATAATGGTCCGTTTGTTTCTGGAAATCACCAATTGTTACTTTAGACGATGTTAGGATGGGATCGATTGATGATGGTGATCCCAACACCACCAATATCTACCTGGGCAACCTTCCAACTAAGGTAGTTTTTTATTTTGCTCATTAGCTTCCCACAATAGTTTTATGCTGAATATCATCACAGTCAAAGCTAATTATCGATGTTTTTAAGGTTATATTTAAAAATTATCCATTTGAATCCCTGAAAATAATTTAATTAGTGTCAGTCAATGGTTCAATAGTTCTGTGCAACCAGGGGATCATTACAATGGTTCTAGCTGAAGTATTTAAACAGTTTTACTTCAGTTTGTCAAATTCAGGCAACTCGAAAAATAGCTAACAATCGTGGTGTTAAGTAATGTATCGTTACAATTGCAAAGTGAATTTGATGTAATTTCAGTGGTTTTATGGATTTTTATTTGATTATTTTGGTATTATATTTTTGATTGAAAAACCTTGTTTAGTAAGTAGTTATAGTGTTACCAACACGAGAGCAATTTGGTGAAATGAATGTTACTCCGTTGGTTACTTTTACGGTGGTATTGGTATTAATTTTAATCATGCCTTGCACTTGTAAACTATGTCAATTGGATCATTTTGAATCAAGAGCAAATTCTCGGGGTTTTTGCTTTGTACTGTTTAGATATCAGAGCAGCAATTGATGGAAATATTTGGAAAGTATGGTCCTCTCGCAAGTGTGAAGGTAATGTGGCCTCGCACTGACGAAGAGAAACAGCGAAATCGTCTTTCCGGATTTGTTGCATTTATGTCCCGGCGTGACGGGGAGCGGGCATTGAAGCATTTGGCAGGTAAAGAAATATTAGGCTCGGAAATCAAACTGGGGTGGGGGAAGGCTGTTCCAATACCCGCGTATCCCATTTTCATTCCACCAGCGATGGTTGAACTTACAATGCCACCGCCGCTATCTGGACTGCCATTCAACGCACAACCCGACAAAAGAGATCGACATCGGGTAAGTACAAACTTTTATTACTTTAATCTAGTCGAGCATTCACGCAAGGCATCGTTGGATTCCTTAATGCACAGCTCAAATTGTTTCTTATTCTAGATACCTCCGGTAGGAACACCATATCCTACTGATTCCAAAGGAAAAGAAGAATTTGAGCGGGTAACAAAAATAAATTCACAGTATACGTAACATTACACGCAAGCAAAATAAGGCGATAAAAAGTATATCGTCATATATTGTTTAAGATCCTGTACAACTCTACTGTAAAGGTCGTTGTTCCCACGGACCGAACTTTAGTATCACTAATTCATCGGATGGTTGAATTCGTAACTCGAGAAGGCCCAATGTTCGAAGCCATGATAATGAATCGGGAAATCAATAATCCTCAGTACAGGTAAGTTTTGATTCATTTGGACTTAACTCTTGAATTTTCCAATTGATGGTCATAGAATAAATTGAATCCCGTTGTTTATTTCGTGAAGGTTTTTATTTGAGAATCAAAGTCCTGCTCATGTATACTATCGGTGGAAATTGTTTTCCATTTTGCAAGGAGACTCCACTCAGCGGTGGCGGACAGATGAATTCCGAATGTTTAAACGTAATAAAACTCGCATCTTTCTTAGGAATTCATATTTATTGTGGTAGATTTTATGTTTTAATGTCTCTTGTGATTCAATGCATTGAATATTTATTCAATTTGTAATTGATCAATATGCTCAGACGGTTCTATTTGGCGCCCACCTACACTCAATCCATTTACTCAGGGGATGCCAGACGAGCTGATACCGGAAGAAGAGCGTGAGATTCGTAAAGGAACTTTATCTAATGCGTGAGTAAATATTTGCTGTTCACAATTAATTGTAGTGGCCGAAAGTTAAAAATTCTTTCTGACAACAGGCAAAGAGAAAGACTGGAACGAATGTTAAGGAATATAACACCCGAGCGGCATAAGGTTGCTGAAGTTATGATATTTTCAATTGAACATGCGGAATCCGCAGATGAAATTTGCCAGTGTATCAAAGAATCCCTTTCCAATCCGAAAACTCCTTTAACAAAGAAAATTGCAAGACTGCATGTAATTTCTGATGTTCTACATAATTGCTCCGCTAAAGGAATGAATGCCTTTGGGTATAGAAAAGGATTCAAGCAACATTTACCCTCTATATTCCAAGAAATTCATTTTGCTTATCAAACGGCATGCGCTGAGGAAATCGGCTCAATGGCTGAGAGCTTTAAGCAACGAGTGATGGGCTGTTTTAGAGCATGGGAGGAATGGGGAATATATCCAAACGAATTCTTAATTAGATTGCAGAATATTTTCTTAGGGTTATTAACTGCAAATTCTCGCGTAAGCAAATTATTTAAAATATTTTAATAATTAAACTTAGTTTAACAAGACAGTTGCTTGCAGTAGCATAGCAAGTAGTAAAACTTCGTTAAGCGTCAACCAGGAAATTTTAAATCGAGATTTGGTATGCAGGAAGAAGAGGAAAAAATCTTTGAAGGTCTAGAAGTGGATAATGACGAAGAAGTTCTACTTAAAAGACGCAAATCTCCTCCTAGAGCTCAGATGCCACCGAAAAGTGCCTTGAATCTTGTTAGAGCACTGCAGTCAATAGAACCTGGAAACGAGGAATTAGATGGTGTGCCAATAGATGACTTGGATGGAATGCCTATGGATCCAAGTGCAACCGCGACAACTCAAGGAGACATGGGAGCATTTTTAGAGTCCCAAAATGAGAATAAGTTCAGGGGTGGATTTGTACCAACAAAGTGGGAGACTGTAGACCCAGAAGATGTTAAGGCGCAAGCGGTAACAACGACCAGTAAGTGGGACCTGTTTGAAGAAAATTCCTCTGAAAACTATAACAAAGATGACCCTGGAGGTTACGGTGGTAGGAGAAGTAACACTGACAGCCCCTCACAGAATTCCATTAGGAAAGGATTGCTCGTTGATTACGACGAGGGAGATGACGAAGATATAGACGGTGCACCCATGGCTGACGATTCCTCTGACTACAGTAACTCTGGAAATTATTTCGGCAGCTCTTCTGTAGGACAGAATAAAAAAGGCTTGGAAGATGAAAGTTCCCATGAGCGTCGCTCAAAATTGAGAGAAATCGAAAATAAGGTTTTAGCATATCAGGATGAACTTGAGTCTGGAAGGAAGGGCGTGAAGCATGGTTACAGCGTATCGGAAATGGTGAAGATTTATCGTGAAAAGTTGCTGCGGAAGGTAAGCATTTTAATTGTGACTAGAAACTGGGATTTACTCAGTTGCTGTTCATTGTTGCCCAAATTATTTATAGCTTTCATGTATTCATTTTTACGTCATTAACTTTTTTCTCTATTGTATTAAATTAGTCTGAAAAAGATAGAAACGATAGATCAGATAGCACTAGCACGGATGGCCAAAGTAGTTCTTATACAGACAAAGAATATAGTTCAAAATCCTCATCTCGTCGCGCTGGTGGTACTTATAATTCCAAGAGAAATCGATCGCCATCCCCGGGTACCTATGATGACATCCGTGACAAAGACTACGATAGAAGTCGGGATCGAGACATTGATCGCCAAGTCGCCCGAGAACAAGAGAGTCGTTCAAGGTTATCTCCTGGGTGAGTCAATGCTTTTTCATAAATGTCACAACATTTGGTATACTTCGTGCGCTGAGGGAGTGTGCGAGGATTTCATACTTTAATCTTCGAGTAAAAGTATTTTTGTGCATTTTAGTGTAGCTCGTGTTGATTAAAGTGTGTGTGTAGAAGTTTAAACTAATTGTTGGGGCGTTATAAGTAGGTCTGCAGATAAAGCCAGCAAAAAGCAAAGGAGCCCTCCTCCTGGAGAATCACGAACACCTCGACGTAGTCATTTTAGCAGGTAAAAGTCTGAGATTTATACCGATTTGTATTTAAAAAATGTAGTGCCAGTGTGGTCGGGTTCGGCCATGCGTCTTGAAGAAAATTACTCGCCCGTGCCTTGAAAATATGTGGTATGATATCCTTCCACTTCAATTCAATGATTATCAAGTAACCAAAGTATGGTAAATCTCCTCATGATGTCCTTAAATAAAATATCAGAACATGATGAGATTTCTCGAGCGCATTGGACATAGCGCGAAAAACTAGTGCGTTTATGACTTTTATTTTATCAGCAGCAAACTTTATTGTTGAATATTTCAGCAAAGTGATCTCATTGCTGCTTGTTCCAGTTTCTTGTAAAGGTATGATGAGTAGAGGCGCACTAGATAATTCAGACGAGACTAAAGAGTTTATTTGGTGCAAGTCAGTGATTTAAATGTATATTTGTGATGGATTAAGAACCTCTTCTACATACCTACTGACAATGACAAAAATGATCTCATATTCGAAAAAGTGTGATGCTGCTTTTCTTAGTTAATTTTTGATAAAGATTCCTATGTTGATTACTATGAAGACGGTCCGTAATTAATAATTTATCTGGAACCAAGTATATTATATAAACTCTTTATACTACGTTACATGTAGATCACGAAGCAGGAGTAGAAGTCCCGTTGGAAGCAGTAGAAGAACTTCCCGGAGATCTAGATCTCGGTCAAGATCGCCCAGTCGTCGACATCGACATAAACATAAGCGTTAATAAGGCATTGAATATTTATAAAATTAGGAAGGTATTTGGTAAATTACGTTTATATTTATTTACTTGATTTCCGTAAAAATGTTTTGTTTCTTTGTTATAAAATACCTGCTAAATACCAGCCAGCCGACGTAAAAAATTTCCTACCGAGGGAGAACTTGCGCAAATTTGCGTGTAGCAGAGTATGAGTTACGTAAAGTGTTTTGGAAGGTTCAAATAAATGCACATTTTATTTTGGTTTCAAGGTTTGAATGTATAGCTTATAAAAATTACATGAATACTGCCCCATCTTTGTTGTTCTCCTAGTAATAGTACAATTTTGAAATTGAATAATATGCGGCTATAGTTTGATAGTATTCATCATTGTTCACAATAATTATTATTCCCATTTACTTCTCTAAGTACAGTTTAATCAATCCACCTTTCTGTGTGTAATTTTTATCACTGAAAAGCTTCTTTAGCTGTGTGTACCTGTCCCATTATTTTAATTGTTTTTATAAAGGTTTATACATCTTGTGTAATCATTTTTAAGAATAGCTCGGTTACATAATGACAACTATTTCAAGTGCAAGTAAAGTAAGTTCAATCCAATTCACTGCAATCCATGCATTCATTTTGGTAGTGTCGCTGTATAGTTGTATGTTAGGCAATTTAACCAGACTGTAATAATATTATATGACATGATGATGTCGACTCCATATAAGCGTGGATGAAGCAACCCTAAACAGATGCAGAAGAAGATAAGCAATAAATCATTTATGCCAGCATAAAGTCTTTATTAAATTATCCCACAAAATTTTTGATCAGCATAAGAAGATTGGGTTTTAGCGAATACAATGTACTGACTTATTGTTAGAACAGACTAATTGTAAGTTAAAAATTTACCATTTGTGTACGATCATTTCGGTTTAGGAGTACACGGTTTAGGGCTACATTGGAATTTTGGCAATTATTGGTGTCTGAAGTTCGGGTGAACAAGTCAAAGGAAAAGTTCAACAAGCTCACAATTTATTATTTTCACTTTTTTTAAACTATTCCCAATTGAATGAATAAAAATGGGTCATTACCATTTGAGTATAGTACACACCAGATTGACTATTCTAAACACAAAGAAATGAAGGTTTGTGGGTAAGTAAAGTTTGAGAAAGTGTTTTGGGGCAACGTGGCATTATTATTTTGAACTTCTCCGACCGATGCAAATATTGTATATATTGTTGCATGTAGTGTGGTAATTTTAATGAAACCACTGTCATTGTTTTGAAAATATTCCATCATTTTTTAGAAAGTGCAATATAGAGCTGCAAAGTTCGTACAAACTCATTCATACTGTGTGAAAGTCTATATTTTGATTCTGTTTGCTTTTCTAAAATATAGACACAGACACTGAACAGAAAGCATTGACTTCAAAAATTTTAACTCAATTAGACCATTCCATTGCTAAAAATACATTCATTCGCTTATTATCCGTTCCTGAATGCCAGCGTCGTGAAACAACAATAGTAGTTATAACTTTTAACTATCTGCAATATTACTCAATGATTTTCTCACTGTGTATAAGAACTATCATTAACGAACCATTGGACTGCATTATGGCAGGCATTATAGTAAAGAACTATTTTGTAAACATGCTTTTTCTACACAAGTTGCATATGATGTGAGTGAAACTCCAGTTAAATACCATAGTTGATTTTGCTTCGTCTTCATCAAGAGTAAACAAAGCACTTACCACAAAACAATACACATATTATGTTAGTAAACGCTCATACTGGCACCAAAAACTAATCGTTCTTCCCACTACGTAAATTCACGTATTCAGCCAATAATCATACAGTAGTAAACTCGATTATGTCTTCATGAAATGTAAGCATTTTTTAAACTACGGCTAAGTCTACCTAACATTAAAACCTACCCCCTAAACACAGGATTATTTTTTTCTGCATGAAAGAAATCCAAAGTCGGGTAAATACATATAAAAATAGGTCAAAGATCACCCCATTTAAAAACAATTTAATTGCTCTGACGCCATAAAAGTCATGTTTAACCGTTCGATTCCCTCCTGAAACCTTTTTCTTACGAACAATAGCCAATAATTTGCAAAAGCATGAAAAAAATTATTTCTGCCAAAAGATCCGAAACTTGTCCAATGAGCACAAAAACAGCTTTTGGAACTATCAACACAGTATTTATAATGTACAATCCCAGAGACATTCTCAATATCATTCTCATTATGGTTATTATTACATCAACAATATTCTTTTCCCTACCACTCTCCACTCACACAAATATATTCATCAAACTTAATCATATTCATACTTCACACATACAGCTTGAAATATTAAGCGTTTTCTTCATATTGTATTTCTCCACATTTCAATATCCAATTAAACTACAAGTTGGAACCACCAAAAAAATTCCCCAAAAGCCATACCGCTACTTACAAGCTACCGAATACAATAATCAAAACATTTTAAAATCAAATTCCATTTTCGAAAACCATAGGAAAAAATCTTAAAAATATAACACTATAAAAACAGCCACTATTACAAAAATAAAAACCTTTGAAAATGGTGAGAAACCATTTTATCTGAAATTCAACCTCAATACCTTTTGGTCTGTCTCCATGTGAAACGACAGGTAATGTACAGAGGTAAAGAGAAAATTGAGAAAGCTCACACATCTCTCCCCATTATCATCTTCACCCTACATCTCTTACAACATATAGCATCTGCATCAACCCAAAAGCTACGAAGCCGATGACATATGTACACGCAAGTAAATCCTGTGGAAATATTCCAGTTGCTAATTACAACAAGGGAAATATAAATACGGAATAACAATCGTAAAGAAATAACAGGGGAAACAGTCTTTCCATTCTTCTCACACATGGCTTCAGCACGTATTCCTCATACATATATATACGAATACAGTCTGTTACAGCATCACTGCATACGCACAGAAAGTTCCTGCCTCTCCAATCCAATGCATTGAAGACGCTCGCAACAAAACCCATGGAGGCTAGGGGAAAAACACACTTTTAGTGTCTATATAAAATATGTGCTAGGCTAGAAGCTAAAACAGCACTCTCATATATATACACATTTCAACAAGTATTCCATACCGAGAAAACCCCAAGCTTCTAAATTATTACATATGCGTGTATGCGTGTATATAGAATGTATATAGTGCTATAATGCTGTGAGCAAAAGTGAGGTAATACAGTTGAGCCCCCTGTTTTCAACCTGGCATACTTTCTGTGCTGGTTTGTGGGAAAAGGGGAAATTCTCTGTCCGCGTCGTCAACCATATCACCATCTCTAAAAACTTCTCTGAGGCTCCCTACATTGCTAAACGAGAATGTCATGTACATAAGGATGGACCGTGAAGTGAAGGGAATGCTTTCCTATGTGTTATAAAAGAAAAACTCTTTTTAGGGAGCATATACATACAAAGAGAGAGAAGTTCCAAGAGAGTACAGAGTAGCCATTTAAGTATGTATCTTCCATGGCTTGCTTATCGGGAGAGTATGAAAGACTTGAACGGCAGAAAGAGAGAGAGAGAGAGAGAGAGAGAGAGAGAGGAAGAATATAAGGCTTTTTGCTCAGGCGTGTTACTTTCGGCTTTCCACACACAATCTCCACACTGCTTTTTTCCGCCTTGGGCGCTGACCTGGATCCGCTCATGAAACCCATCTTGGGGTCTCCTCTCTTCTTTCTGCTATAGCTCCTGCTGCATGACAGAGGCGTAAAAAAAAGAAGCGACGACTCTCTCTCTCTCTCTCTTAAAGAATAACGTATTTCCATATATACTCCTATTATCCTTTTAGATACCTCTTCTTGTAAATGTGGTGGACGTCGTCGTCTATTTCCAATGGTCCGTCACCATCCTTATACTTATAGACAGGAGAGGAATTATCCTGAGCTGATTTTTTAGCATTTGACAAAAACATTATTATTCAACGGACTTGTATCTTTAGCCCAATTCATTCCATTGCCTCGTGTGAGTGCAAGGAATCGTCTTTCACTCTGGCAAGTCAGTTAAATTAACACGTATACACGAAAAAAAGAACTCTGTGTACTACTACTTCCATAGTATATGAGTCGTGTGGACTCTTTCTCTTCGCATCACTTTTCCCTATTTTATTGGAATCTCGGAGAGATTTTGAAGAGCGCTCGTTGGAAGCACCCGAAGTATAAAAAGGAGAGCTTGGATGTAGAAAGTCGTCAAGAAAGTCCATTGAAGTTCGTATCCGTTGGAATTTTTGAACCTCCCTATCTTTTTTATGGCTGTATTATTACTACTCCATGAGAAGAAGGAAGAAGGTTGAATCAATACCATCGAAGGATTGTTGTGGTTTCTTCTGGCTCTATATAGAAGGCTTTTAAGAGATATGACCTGGACTCAGGCTATTAAGCTTTCTTGTCATTTCTCTCGTGTCATTTTATCTGAAAACAAACTTACATGAACCTGGATGAACTGTAGTGAGTGAGCACAACAAAATTCCAGGGAGAACTCGTTCGAAATTAATGTGGACTGTGGTGTGTGAAAAACTGTAGTGTTCCAATTTAGTAAATATAACTGTGTATAATATTTAAGAGTCTCGGTTTGTTGGAACGTTGGATGAGTGTGCCTGAAGCGACGAGGAAGAAGAAGAAGCGTGGTTAAAAGGAGATTCTTCGTCATATCATTGGTGAGTTTTGAAAGCTTTGAATTTCGCTTTACTCTCATCTTGGTTTTTACTTTCCACTCTTTTCTCTTCGTCAACTTCTTCTCCATCATGAACATCATCTAAGATTTTGCTCAGTTTCCCAATCTGAATTCTCTCCCGTGCTCGAGCAGGTAAGTGAGAGTCATATTAATGTAAGGAGAGGCATGGGTTTTTTAGATGATTAATTTGTTAAATTGTGGAGGATATTGATTATTTGATCGTGATGAATTAATTATTTTGGCTTGAGTGATTGTATTTAATACAATCATTGCAGTCTTCCAAGTAGTTGGTTAAGATCTATTAGTATGAGCTAAAGTTTAAAGGGTGGCGAATAATTTGATGTTTATATACTTGTTTATTGATTGTCCGGATGTATTTTTTAAGGAACGATGGCTGCTCTGAATGTTATTAATAATTTGAAGACATTTAAAAATAATTGGAGTGGAAGTTACGATTGTTGTGAGCGTGAGATTGTGTGAGAGCTTTAATTGTTGTTGTATTAAGTGGTTGCATGTGTTGCATTGGGTTTGGCGCTTTATTGAAGTAGTCTTAGTCTTAGTCATTGTTGAAGAGAATTTATGAGGTATTGGAATGATGGTGGGGGTTGTCGTTTAAATGTTCTTGAAGCATTTGTTTCTTGTGTTAAAAATGTTAAAATAATGAATCTTGTTTGGTTGGCTGGTGTCCAGTGGATTTTCATGAATTTATTGTAAAGTTCTTGGTAGTATTTTGCTGTTGTTCTATATTTATAGGCCAATAATGACCAGGGATAATTGACGAGACTGTTATTTAATGGCAAGATTGCTTGGAAGACGTTGGTGTATGGGAGGCAGGGTTCTTTCGATTCGAGATATATACAGCAAGGGTAGAGGATAGAACATAACAACGACGTAGTATAGTTGAAGCAACAATCAGCTTGTATGTTGACGCTTGTACACGCTTTGTACTATAGTGTTCCTTGTTGTTTTCAAGACATGGTGTATATGTATGAGCAATTATTTCAAGTGTCGTGATGGCCATGGACTCTATTATTATGTTTAGGTATCCTTCTGGCGTGTTTACCTTGCTTGTTTAGAGAGAATTCTTTGAAATTGGGATTGTTATTGGTATCAGTTCTGAAACGTATTTGATCCAGTTGGTGGTGAAAGAAGGTCGTGGTCGTAGTTGAAGGTTTGCGTTCTTAATTGTTCTTTTTGGTATATGAGCTTGGGTATTAAGGATATGCATTCCTTTGACATCTTGGTATTTTTGGGAATTGGCGGAAGCTCTTTAAGGAATTACTTCTTGGGTCATGCGTTGATTGGAGGGATGTCATTGGGTTGATTCCTGCGTTTCTTGTAGAGGAAGGGTTCCGTTCTGTAAGGTTGTCGACTTATCGTCAATTCTGGCTGCATGGCGGGTTCGACAGTTTCCTTTGTAAATGGTATAATATGTGAACGAAGCATGTCGTGTATATTATTGGCGGGATTTTGTAGGAAGCATCATATCATCCATAAATTTTCACGATGTTGTTCTTTGTTTGAGAAACGTGTGTGTGTGCAATTTCTTCTGTATATGCTGTCTCGTGTGGGTAGTGAAAGGGAGCATAGGCCACTGTGAATGCACAGCCTGGTGAAACCTTGTAATCAGATGGTTGGGTTTGCAGTCTCCTACAGCCATCACCTGAGATAATGCGTTTATATTCCTGGTATGAAGGAATGACCAAGTCTGTAGTTGTTGACAATGTAATTTTTCGTGCGTATGTAAACACCAAATTTGGCGCACGAGACATATACCTCTACATATCGATTAGCTCTCCTATTTTCCTTTCCTGTGTTGTCACCATATCCATGTGTAGTCCGTAATGATAAAGGCCATAGATGGGTTCTTAGAGACTTCCGTGGTCGTATTTTTCCTAGCGGTACAATAGTTGGAGCTAACTCTATAATTTAGAAATTTTTGAGACCTTTTTTATTATGAAGAAATTATTAGAATTTCGCCCGGTATATTCCTACTATTATTTTCATTCGTGGGGAAGAATATTTCCTAAGTGGTAATAATAGCGATGGTTCAATAGATAATGTAGAAATATGATGGTATGAATTATTTTTTGAATGCCTATTATTGACAGTTTTTAACAACAATTAATTTCCAATATGAAGCTATGTAAGTAGGAACGAGTCTTTGTTGACTTCACTGCTCAGAATAGAAAGCTGCAAAATTTTATGTAAATTGTGAAGACTTCTCAAGTAATTAATGTACGTGCCTTGAATGTTTTGGGTGGAGGATTACAATAATAATGAACGTCTTTATATTGTTTTGAAAGCTTTTAGGAAAGTATTGCCTGAATTTTGATAGTTTGTACGTGTATGTGAGCAGAAAAATTTGAGAAATGTCCGATGAATCCACTGGACTGTATCTGGACTGACATGGGGACTGTACGCACACTCCGTACAGATTCGTGTCTCCTTTCTCACAGTTTCTTAGAGCCTATAGTTTGACTCGCCCACAAAGAAATGCATTCCGACGATGTCAAAAATCTCTCTCCCTCCGTGGAGTGAACCTGAAAAATGGAAGGAAACGAGTTGGATTTTCACCGCTACGGCATTTCTCATTTTACTTCTACAGTCCCTCTTGATCTTCAGATGAATCATGCTGGTATTTGGGAAAGTAAATGCTGTACAACTATTTCGATTCCTGTCATTTGTGTGTTTCCTGTATGGTGAAGCTTAAAACGCTTTGACTATAAAACTGTAAAAATACACAATGACTATTTTCTATGTTTAGGACAGGCAGTAATAAGTTATTTATCTACCAAATAAGGTGGTATTACTGGGTATATTTATTTGTACCGTTGTGTTGTATTTGTGGACCTTAAGCTGAGGGTTCATGCGAGAGAAATGCTTTCCTTTTATTATTATCACCGCTGGGGTCAGCTGAATTTCTACGGGTGAATTTCTGAGAAAGGTTGTGAATAGATAGGCTGAAAATAGGTGCGCCATCCGCAGGGGTGGAAATATAAAAGTAGAAAAATTGGTAGAAATCATCCCAGGTGTGTAATAGGTTGGCTTTCATTTTGCCACATGAGAAATTCTTGTTGGTATTTAGAGGATTCCCCTCTTTCGAAAAAGTAAGTCCAGCCCTTGATGATCATTTGAAGGGAAACGACTTTGTAGGGGAGCTTTCATTATACCAGCTTTTCTACTGCGAGTACATACCAAAGAGAAACCCTTTCACTCAGTTGTGGGGTCCCTTCACAATAATAAATCCAAGTGTTTGTATATGAGCGGGAATGTAGGACTGAGATTTGAGAGCTTGTATTAAATTGACGTAGAATCATTATGGCATTTACTGAGAATTGTTTATAAACCTTTGGATGATCAGGCTTTCTCTCTCCCTTCCTCTGGCTCTCTCCCTCGCTCTGAGCCGTTATCATCCTTTCATGTCGATACAAGGCATGAGTGTGTGTACAAAAAAAGTGACCCATGTTTCGAAAAAAATTATTTCTTCACGGAGTTGCTTTTACATGCATCCTTTCATTGGCTGCTGGGAATCCAACCCAGGGTTGAGTTTTTTGTTTGGTGATGAACACACGAAGAAGACGAAGAAGAAGGTTCAATGTGAAATTGGAGAACGATGTTCAAGGAGCAATTTTCTGTTGCAGCGTAAATGCTTTAAGTTTTAAAGCTCTTTCTTCGTGAGGCTTGTCAGAAGAAATATATATCTATACATAGGCTTGAACCTTGTGAGCTTAAGAAAGGAAGGAATAAAGCTTGAAAATGGAAACGAATGGTTTTTTATCGCGGCATTGATATCAGGCACACACACATCCTCCCTTTTCCTCAAAAGAGGCTTAGTACTCTTACAACAGCATGTATGAGTAACATCAAGTCTGAAGACAACAAGAGCAACAACAACTTGAGCAATGCACATTTCCATACTTCTTACTTCACAGATACTAACTACGTTTCTTCCTTTTGGTGTACATATTCCCTGTATGAGACAGTCAATGGTCTATAGTCTCTCATTGCTGAGAATTTTCTTTTCTTGAGTTTGCTTAACATTGAGTGAGCGAGTGAGAGAATCTTGCTGATGGTAAAGAGAAATAATAGTCTAGCTGTTAGCCATGGTTGGATAAGCTGGTAATCTTATCGTGAGTTCCTTACTTACTACTGCTTGCTTACTTGCTTGCTTACTGCTGCTGCTGCTTCACTTAGAAGCATCCATCAAGTACATGTTTGTTTCTACATTATTACCTATGAAAAGCATGTGAGTTGTGAGCACATGCAACACTTATACATACATATAAGTGTAAACTGAAAACTTGCTTGGTTTTACGTTACCATCCCCACAAAACCTTAGCAAGAGCGATGTTTTATTTATTATCGAATGAATTCAGAGGCCATGAATGGTAATATGAAAAGTGGTGGAACGAACTAAAGGAAGAGAGAAGGGCAGTGAAGGGAAAGAAAGGAAGTAGGTTGTTGGTTTGTTGGTGGCAACTCTTTTGCTGTTACGATGACGAAGAGAGACATGTGCATATGTACATTGGCTTCATGGTATGCCAGAGACTTCTCTTCTGCTGCTGCTGCCGCCTCCACTTACATATATGTACATCCGTGTGATTTGATGGGGAGTGTTGCAAGTGAGAGAGAGAGAGAGAGAGAGAGAGAGAGAGAGAGAGAGAGAACTTCAGACCATATTTTCTGTAAGTTACTACGAACTTTACTCTCTTCGCTCACTTGGAAAACATTACTTGCTGGGTAATATAAAGCGTGTGCATATCAACTTTTTGAAGTAAGTTCAGAAAGAGTGAGAGAGTTTGAGAGAAGAGAGAGGAGGGAGAGAATTCGTAGCTGTGGATGTGTAGCAATGTGAGATTTTTAGGTAGAATAACCTTAACACTCTCTGTTCATAGGATGAGTTTGTATAGGGATTTAGCATTGTGAACATAGTGGAACGTTCCTGCTTCTCATATGTATGTGTGTGTGTACAAAGATAGAGAATGAGAAGAGAGGGGAAATTTTTTGTTCTCCTATTTACCTTCTCCTTCCTTTTGCCTCTCCCATGCAGCAGAATAGGATACCGTTGACGAGAGTATTTTCCCTTGAAGCCATCGTCGTCATACTTCCCTCGTCAAAGTCCACGTTCACATTCACACCATCAATGCATAACCATAGCTCTACATAGATAGTTTCTATGTGCACAGTACAGTCAGGGTTGTTAGGAATTTCTGCCACCATCACTCTCCTACGACGACTAAAGTACTAGCCCCCACTCTCTTTTATATATGTACTCCACACAGGAACGACACAGTTGCAACAACATAGCAAATGTAAAAGTCCTAGGGATTGTAGTGTTGAAAGTATTTACGCCACGACCTCCAACTCTCTGCATGTGTATGGGAATACGCCTTTTAAATGCTTCGATTGTTGCAGCTCCACTCCGGAAATTCAAACTTGAATTAGTCGTGCCTGTCCGTATATCTCATCTCATGGTAGTGGAAGTGGAGGAGAGTAGTAAATTCTACATGCTGTACATATGAACCCCATACTCATACTCTATTATTGTTTTCAAGCCAACAAGTAGAAATTTACGAGGAAAGGAAAAAGGAACGGAGGAATTCTCCGTACTTTCTAATTGTCATGTTTAAAGAGTATGAATTTTGGAATGAACCCAATACTTTCCAAGTAGGCTTTTTCTTAAAAAAGTTCCATATACAGTTTGATATATTGAGGATTTTGTGTACAAAAGATCTTCACAGTAATTTTTTCCACTGTCTTTCATGGTTGGCTACGACTTAAGCGTTGTGTCTATAGTTGCTATTTTTTTGTCGTTGTTGCCATTGCAAAAGTGTTCTCATCCTCTTGCAATTGCGTACAGTATAGCAGAGAGAAGAAAAGGAAGGATGAAAATTTTGACACGCTTGGGCAATTCAAGTGGGAAGAATTTTCTTCGTACCCTGTATATATGCTTACTTAAGCATTCCGTGAGAAATGGTGAGAATAGAATAAGTATGGAAAAGAATACAACAGTACACTTGCATTATGTAGAATTCTCGAGTTTTTTTCCTTTAAATATTCTCCTTATAAGTTGACTGTTGTTCACCGTATGTGCTATCTTTTTTCCCCTGCAGTTTTTCTCGTCGTCCTGCAATAATAACATTGAATAAATTTGCTCTTCTTACTTTTCCACTGAAAATTTTCTCAACCCCCTACCCTTGGAATTCTATGCTGTATGGCATTACATTGGGACTGGCCATGTGTTTTTTGCCCTCTCTCTTCTCTCTCTGCGTAAATTCTGTCTCTATTTCACATACATATGCATAGGAGCATATTCTTCTTTACACAGAAACATCAATGCTATCAGAAGAGCATATCATCTGAGCTGCTTTTGCTCCATACTTACATACATACGATGGATGTGTGCGTGTATGTGATATTACACGATGGTTGGTGTATACTTGTGCATTGTAATATACTACATGCAACCACGTTGAAATTCCCATTTGTAAAGCTATTCACGTTAAGAGTACCAGAACGACACCATTCTTCTTTTTGCCATGAGTTGTAGGTTATATAGCCAGTGGTAGTAATGGATGAATGTATACAAACGTGCTTTTGGTTGCTGCATGGAGAATGATCACCTGAAAGCATCGAGAAGTAAGTAGTAAGTACTCAGCATTACTTTAAGCGTCATATGCATACACAGTGATTTCCTTCGGAATTTCCAATTGCTTTCTATTCCCTACTTATCTGACAGGGTAAAAATTCAGAGAATCAACCTTGTCGTTCCGTATGTAATCTCCTTGCACAGTAGGCGTTGGTAGAAACCAAGCTCATTTTTTCTATGGATGGTGTTCTCTATTCTCTCTCCGTATATTTCTCCATCTTTGCCGTTCTCGCAAACGAGTCATACACGTCTTCCATTCTCTTGGTTTGGAAAAAAGTTTGCTAAATCTAAATACATAGTAAGGAATTTTGTTCATTTTCCTGCTATAATTTGCCTTGGGCGTATTATTAATCATGATATTAAAGCGTGATAATATTTTGCAAATATAAAACTGAGTTTCACATAGGCACACTGAAATGTGCTTGCAGGTACTGAAATTCCATATCTTTATTCTAATTTTTATCTCTAGTAGTTTCAGTTAATGTTATGGTAGCAGGAGACTTGAATAATAGAGATATTCAGACACACACAGTTAGTTGGGGAATTCTCTCCTCTGTCTTTCTATCTCTCCTCCCGCTGTTCTGTATCAATCCGTGGGAAGAGAAAAACAGGGTGAAACGCACATTTAAACTAATAAGTACTTACGTTCTGGGTTCTGTTGCATGGTGGGTGTGAGCGTTATATGTATTAATTGTGTATGTGTATATAGAAATGGTGGGAGAGGGTTTATATACGCATGTATGTAGTAGAGATACGTATATAAGCTGGAAACTTCTAAAATTCCTAGAAACTACTACTACTTCACTTGTCCTGCATTGAAAGGAGTTGTAATTGGAGCAGGAATTTTTTTTGTGCTCAAGTAAACTTGACAACTTTGCAGGAATAAGTTTGACAAAAGTTTCGGCAAATTTTTCCTATTTCTTTGGAGACAGTTTTCTTTTGTACGTGAAAAATCCTTTATTTATGCATTGCAGCTTTCAGAGCTTTCTACAGTGTAGTTATATGGAAGTTTCAAAAAGAAGTAGTCAGTCAACCAGGCAGTCGCTTTTTCTTGATTTAGTAAGTTGTAGGAAGAAGAGAGACGAACTAAAATTTTTTTGAAATCTTATAATATTAGAGGTTCAGACTCTCCTTTTCATGTGTTGCTATAGGGATGAATCAATATTTTCCTTAGTGCTTTTATTTTATTACTCACAAGGTTATTCTTATACTTTCCAAGTTTGGTAGTACATTTGTGTGGCTACAATACAAGGTTACAGGTAGTTAGGTATGTATACACACGTTGCAGTACATGAAGAGATATATATGTTGTTGTGTGATGGAGAGAACACTTGTTGTTTTGCCTCTCTCTCCTTCTCTCTCTCCTTCTCTCTCTCTGTCTCTCTCTCTGTCTCTCTCACTCTCTCTGTCTTTCCATCTTGGCATACAGGGCTGCGTAGTGTTGGAGGGATTTGGAAAACCGAAGGCTTTTTTCACTTGTAGATGAAAACTTTTTACGTGGTCCATTATTTGTCGTTGCTGTTGCCTTAGTAGAAGTAAATGGAAATGACTTGGAAAGAGTACCTGGAGGAATAGTTACTCCTATAAAGCTGAAGAAGAAATGTATGTGTATGTATTAGCGTGGGAATGTATTTAGGCTTCGTTGAATAGGGCAGTGGAAGACGAAGTATATAGACTAGAGAAGGAGAAGGGGAGAGACAGTATATTTGGTAAGGTGTAGTAAATAGTAGTAAAATGGAATAAAGGTAGTTTGGTGGATGGCAATCCACCACTTTCAATGAGAAAGACAGCAAAAGAAATAAGAAATGACTGAAGAGTGAGTCCTCTCCAATGAAATGAGCATAAGGCATATGTGTAGACATTCCCTTGTTCTCTCCCTGGTTGTCGATTTTCGCCTCCCTTCACCCAAAGCAAAAGGTTTTACATACATTTTAAATGGGAATGGATGGAGAGTGAGTGGTGAGGATGGAAGAGAGGAACAACAAGCTTAATGCAGTCTGAAGCACTCTCTGAGAGAACCTGCTATAGTGTATGTGTTAGAGTAAAGGGAGAGGATAGCTCAGCATCCATTTTAAAGTTGACGAAAGAGAGAAACTTTTACAATTTCTACGCGGCATGTTTTTACTGTATGTGTGTGTGTATGTGTATATGAGTGAGTACAAGTTTTAGGAGTGAATGTGTGTTTTGGTATGTAGCCCCATTGCTACTATAGGATTGGGTAAGTCTTCGCATGTTGTCCTTACTTATCTCCTGCCTCTATAGTTTCTACTACACTTTTGTACAGCGTGAATGTGTAAAAGTTGAATATTATGGGAGATCCTTGTATGTTTTGTTGTGTGTATAGATATGTGTGGTGGTGGTGGTGTGTGTGTGTACAGAAGAGAGCAAAGTTTTTAGTAAAGAGAGGAGCAGGAGACTGTCTCCACCTCAGTTCATCCCACTTCCATTTGAGCTCCAACTCCTTTCACAAGAAAAAAAAGTTGCTTTGTCTCTCCTTCTCTCTTCTGCTTCTACTACTACTACTTCTTCTCTATTACTTGCTCTTCCTTTTGCTGAGAGAGACTTGAAAATAATTCTAAAAATAATCTGGAATTTTCTCTCGTTCATAGCCGTCTTCTTCTTGAGCGGAGCAACAGGTAATATACAAGGGAAGCTTTAGCACAAGCAAGCTTCTCTCCGCTTCTTCTTCTGTCTCCGTCATAGTGAAAATTTATTTCTTGTTCGTTCAAGTCACTTCCCAACGTTGGATATTTTTACCAGGGTTTTGCTAGTGAAATCTTCCTCTCTTTACCAAGTTCATTTTCTCTTCTCCTTCCCCGTCAGTTTAGATCCACACACACGAGGCAAGAGTTGCTTTATACATGCATAGGATTTTGATATTCATGTGTTATTGAGAGAGAAGAGAAGAGAGGCAGCCAGGAGTGTGTGTGTGTGTATGTGTGTGTGGGCAATATATTCGATGCTTGCTTGTATTGCCATTTCTGAATCCACTTGTTGATTGTGCTTCATGTTAGAAGCAGCCAAGTGCGAACTTGAATTTTGTGTCCTTGTTGTTATATATTGTTATCGTTTACATTTTTTTTCTTTCAACCGCCTAAAAGTGAATTTGATTTGAAATACATTAGGAAGAGAAAAATAATAATAACTGTGCCTTTGTGTGATAGTTGCCGTACGTTAATTATTGGACATCTAGTAGTACTGTAATAATGATAGTTGACCTAATCACTCAAATTTAGTAGGTTTAACATTAAGAAGTTGAATAGTTGTTGGAAGTGGAAAAGTTGGAGTAATGAGAATTTTTCTCACTTGTATTTCTCAACAGATATACATACTACATTAAGGCAGTTGATGGTTTACCCCTGCTGTGGTGGTGGTCTCGTCGAAAGGAAAAGCAATTGGAAGATTTGGGATTGAAGATTGATTCTTTCCTGGAGACTTCGTGCTGGAACTTTTTATGCATATGTAAAAGCCTAGTGTCTACGTTTACACTCAACAGAGGAGGAAACGAAGAGTGGAAGAAAAGAAGAAGGAAAAAAGTTAAATTATTATTCTTCGTGAGAAAAAGGGACCTGTGTGACTCATTATAGAGTGAAATCATGGCTGCAGCAGGAGGAGCAGCTTGGCTGTTTCTTCAGTATAACAAGCATTTAAACGTGATTGGGGAAGAAGTAAGAAATTCATTTCAAGGGGAAGCTTGTGCGGATGCCAAGATAATTTGTGACGGTGGGTACATCAACGTTCATCGTCTTATTCTTGCCTCTGCCAGTCCATGGCTTAAGTCGGTATGAATATGTTAAAGTATTTTCTTTTATTAAATTTAATGCTATTTACAGTAAGTATCCGTTTTAGTTTAGGCCTTGTCATAAGGCGTATGCATACAACATAATACAGAGTATGGAGACCAAAAAAGAAATGTTCGAGGAAAGAGGTAGTGGTTGTTGATGGTAATGAGTAACGGAACGACCATGGAAAGGTCTAAAGAAAGGAGTCTTCAGGGGACTCAGACGCCGTCCTCTTCACCTTGAATATTATGTAGAAGAGTAGAAGTATGTGTAAAGTCGAGGCTACTGATTTATTTTATCGTGCAACTACATCGTCAAAGAGGATCCCTTGGAGGTTAAGGACCCCTTACTTAGTCCCTGCATATATAGTTTATAAATAAATACTTTCTTTCGGGGCAGGATAGAAAGACTGGGTATAAGTAAACATGGGAGTACATATTTAGATGCAGACTCCCCTTTCTTTTTTCCGATTCACTGTGTTACTCGTGGTTTATCTTTTTTGTGTAAGTACGGTTGTCTCGACGAATATGGTTTGAATTTTCATGAAACTTTCTAATATGTATGATTCAATATTCAAACCTCTACTTTCTACTTATTTGGTATTGATTATTCATACCCCAGTTGGCGTTTATAGTCTAATTAAATGGGTGCTTTAGTAGTGTAGCTTCATGCATATCTCCTGCACCACCTATTAGGAACATTCAAATTGGGTAGTTTCAAACCAGGAAGTATGATCAGCTTTCCAAGCTGGAAAACAATCTAATACTTCATACGATTACTTTTAGCAATGCTTTTATAGTTATGATGATGAAATATTTATGTTTTTATTAGATTTTTGAAGATGTGACCACCAGTGATACGTACACAATTCTCATACCGGAAGTGAAATACAATGACATGTTGCTCTTGGTCCGATTCATATATGGTGGAGAAGTTACAGTGCCTTTGAAGCAACTGGGGACCCTCCAGGATTTGATCCAATTGTTGCAATTAGACCCAGGACATGTAAACGGGAAATTTGTTATTGAGAATATTCAAGAGAAAGGGATTTCACTCTCTGGTGGAGCAACAGCAGTCACGGTTGTTGGAGCTCCGAGCCCAGGAAGTAGTAATTTACACCAGGGCTCAAACGGAAATGCCACTAGCATCCCTTCAGTGATTCCTCCTACACTTGAACCCGACATTGGCCCTCTGCCAATGCATGTAAGTATTGGAAAAAATTATTTTCTCTCTGATTTCTCTCTCCTTCAGCTCTCCTAAATCTCGCGTCGTCTCTCTTCTATTCTGCCAAATCTGTGAAAATACAGGCACTTGTATTATTTGATAGGTAATACGTTCTAGGCATTAGTTTAACCGGTAATCGAAACATACTGAAGTAAGGTTTCTAGTTATGAGTTCATAGTACAATGATGATAAAAAGGGAAGTTTTAACTATGATTCTGAAAGTCCAAAGGTTATTTTCCCTGGAGCCAATGCTTTTAGGGGCTTTATTTTAGTATAGCATAATGGAAGAAACTTGCGGAATTCTCTTGTGTGCCTTAAAATTTCCTCTATTAGAGACTGTCATCAAAGAATTACTTGTGAAAACGAAAAGAAAAATCTATATGTATATCATTGGAAAAGTATTTTAAATGAAAGATAGGGTTGCTAGTTAAGCTATATGCTATGAGACAGCAGACAAAAATAGACGTACGGATATAAGAAAGGCTTATGTTGGTACTTCTTATGCGGAAATATCCTGTGTAATGTACCTTATTCTACCAAAGTTTTATCCAGAGCTATGTTTATGTTTTTTCTACAGTATATTTTCTCTATTGCTGTCTCTAGTCTTTCCTGAATGGTTGTACGTATTGAGTAGAGGGGTGTGCATTATAAGCGTTAATATATGATTGTAAGTTACCGGATATAGAAGGCTATTTACTTTATCCGTTTTTTAGCTCCTTGAAATAGCTCGCATTGAAGGAGTACTTGTTGATACTTTTTGTTCATATATCTTTCTTTATATACCAGTGGTCATTTATAAATGCATGCCCATTTGTTCTCATTGTCAAAAAGCCTTTATTCATTGGTATTACTGTATATAAATACTTCATATACTTGGAAAATCTTAAGAAAAAATCAACTGTTATTTTTTCATTGTTTTCCTCAACCTTGCCTGTGCTTGTTCGCTTATGAAGTTTTCCTGTTTCGAATTGCAAGGTTTCCTACATTTTTTTCTTTTTAAAGCGCTTAAACAGTATGCTGTATGGGGAAGGTTGTGCCTGTGTTTGAGTGCGCAAGTAAGCAACTTTCCAAAACTTCATTGCCTGTGGCTAAAATTCTATGTAGGTAGCGTAAGAGGTAGTTGAAGTATACACAAATATAAGCAGACAGTATGCTTTTCTTGGAATAAATATGCCTACCCATTCATTACTATGGGTGGAGAGAGAGAGGTTTCGAGGACTTCATCCGACCTGGTTAGTGTGTTTGAAATGGTAAAGTAGCACCTCTTGAAGAAAGGAGAGAAACTATTGTGTGTGCGAGATGGACTGTAAAAGTAGCTTTTGCTTGCAATAATTTTTTTAACTTACGTGTTTTAAGATGTGCAAATAATGAGAGCCCAGATGTATGTTTTTTAATACTTGGATGTGTTTTAACAGGATATCCGAGCAATTCATGTTGAAAATGAAAATGATGTGCATTCAGCTAATCATTCTTTGGCTGAATCTGGTGGTCTATCTCCAAAACCTGAGGATCTTTCATTGGGTTCAAATGAAATCCGAATCAAATCCGAGTTAAAATTTACTCAGTTAGCCCCGATGTCGGTTGAGACTCCTGAACCAATGCCCCTGACAACAAACAGTACAAATGGAGACGGAGAGCTGGGAAGAAGTTTACTATCCACTGTTGACAACCGAATGGAGACAATCGATAGCAAGGATATAGGAAATCAAGACACGGAAGAAGCCGATGTGGATGTAGATGGTGTGGAAGAACCTATCATTGATGCTAGTAAATTCCTGGCGGCGAGCAAAGATTTGATAACATCAGCGACTCCATTCGAAAATACAAGGAAATCGGAACGGGTTGAGAATATCAAGAATGGACCAGCATCAAGTGGAACAAGACAAGGACGTAATAAGCGATCATTTCTTTCTGTGCCTTTGAATAACAACAATAATGAGAAAAGTCCTCATGTTCCTCCTAAAAGGACGCGCTCACACCATAAAAATTCTTTAAGTAATAACTCGAACAATAATATCACCAAGACCCCGCCACCAGCCGATAACGCTGACACCAAAGTAGGAACTTCCGGAACTCCAAATAGCAATCAAGTAAGTGGATCAACGCTCATTTTTATGCATGTTGTAATTTTTATTGCCCGGGCGTTTTTGTAAGCACATCTTATAGTTGAGGGAAAGTCATATTAACATTTGTGGAGAGTTCGCTTTCATGTAAAATCCCCTTTTGTCGTGTTTTACGCCGTTTATCACAATTCTTGACGTTCTTTAGTATGGCTCAATGAAATTAATGTTGTGGTTTTAATTACAAGTGAAGAGTGTCAAATTAAATGTACTAATCCATTAACTTTTCCCCGTTTGTACTGTTCTTTGACCTTTTGTTATTCCGCTAGGAAAGTCGAAGTTTTGTCTTGAGATGTGTTTTTATGTTGAGCTTAGTATGAACATTTTCCCACCGTTTTTCTGTTGTCCTACCTATTTAATTACAAATCAGAATCTTTTTTGGCACGTGGTTTGTGGTTTGTCCGTACTAAGTTGTTTGTATAATGTGTTAAATGAAAGTGAAAGGACGGCTTGAAAGAATTGTTGATTGAACTTTAGGTAGCAATACTGGCCAAAGTAGGAACGAAAATTACGAACACTCGGACAAAGACTCCGCATTTGCAGATCATCCCAGAGTCAGGCATATTAAGATGTTCAATGTGTCACTATGAATGTTCTTCCTACGATGATTACAAGAAGCATGAGAAAGTTCATCAGCCGAATTTCTCCTGCCAATACTGCAGTAAGGGATTTTTTATTAAATGGAACCTCATCGCTCATTTACGGACTCACACTGGGGAAAAACCATTTACCTGTTTCTTCTGCAAAGGATCTTTCCGTCAAAAGGTAGTGAGCAACTGTTAATTTTCTGTCTTGCATAAATTGTAATGTTGTTAATGCCTAAAGGATCCTATACTATGAAGTCATGGTAAAAATTGCTGCCGATATTAAGAGTGATTTTGTATGATTGTAACGATTTTTTGGTTGCCTTTCTTTCAGGCTCATCTGATCAAGCACATAAGTTCGGTGCACCGGTACCAAGAAGACAAAAAAGGAGGTTCTCCTGTGTCTGTGACAGCAGATCGGAAAAGTGGAGCAAATAAATCTGCGATCAGTGGAAATACTTCTGATTCCAATAGTGTGGATGCCAACGCGTCAGCAATAAAAGAAGATTTTTCTTGCTGCTTCTGTGGTGAACCATTCGAAAATAAAGACTGTATCCGCAGACACATCTCGCAATTCCACCGTGATCTCTTGACGCGTAATGATACAAGTGTGTAAAAAACAATTTCGAAATGATCAGAACTATTTTTCCTATTGCATATACACGACCTTTGTGTAATATCGCTATAAGCTAGGGATAACTATAGCTGAATTTTAGAAAAACTTGTCTATAAATAAGCAGAGTAATACGTACGTACAATTTGCCGGCTGAGATGGATTTTTTTTCACTTTCACAATAATTACTAAAGTTTTGTAATATTTTGTTCTTTCTGTTGCTTTCTTCGATGTGTGTGTGCATGTAGAAGAGTTTTAAATTCAATCGTTTCAGCAATTTGCTGTTTTTTTAAATGACACTCCAGTGTTAATTAAATTAATGTCTCATTTTTATTATTTTGTTGTTTCGCAAAGGAGACTAGAGGAGTTCCAAGGTGGGCAGATTGGATGGCTCCTGGATGAATTGGAAAATTAGATTGTATTGGCTTAAGTTGGTTAAGTATTATTATCATTTACTTTGACTAGTAAATTGTAGTTATTTTTGTTAATTTGAATTTCTTAGGGTATTTTTGGTTAGAAGTAAACATTTTCGATAGCCTCCAGAGGCACAAAGTTCATTATTATTACAGATTAAGTACTGTTACAGTTAGGATTGCGATTCAAAGTTTTGGCGTAATAACTTTGAGCAAATACCCTATATATAGTTTGGGTAGAATGTTTCATGGAGCAATAAGAGGGATTTGTTTAATATTTTTACATATACCATATAAATTATAGAAAAAAAATATTGTGAGCAGTTATTGTATAATTAACCCTTAATCATGGGCCGTATGAAATCATTACTGGTAGGAAATTTACTTATTATAATGTTGCCTTAATTTAATTATTTGTAATTATGTGAGTAATGACTAGATCTGTATAATTTTTCAATGTTCTCGGTAGTTAAAAACAAATACTTAGTTTGTTTGTCAGGATAATTTTTTGACAAAAAATTCAGTAATTATACATGCGTATAATTATAATATTTGAAATGTGTAGATATATGAAAATCTCGGTTGATAATTATCCATCAGATATTTCAGTACTGACCTGTTGTACGGATGATAGATTATATTATTGCGTTGGGAGTAGCAGTTCTTATAAAAATGTACGAACTTCCTCGGTGGAGGAAATTGTGGTTATTAAGTTTTAAATAATCGTCCCACGAGAGCAGAAAGTTTTTATATTGGCATAGAATAGTGGGAATAAAACATAACATTTCGATACTGTAATCAGTCTTACTTGAAGTGCCTTCCATACTGCCTTAAGCAAACGTATAACATCCATTGGTTATTAATGGTTATAAAATACATTGTATTGGACAAACTTTTGAGGGGGTTCAATAAAGGATACATGGTCCTTAAATCTTGTTCGCTTTTATTTTTGGGACATGCTAATAATTGTTTGGAAGCAGTTGTTTAAATTCCAATGCAGCCACCTAAATAAATAAAGTTTTAGTAAATATCTTCAGACTGAATTCGTAATTATTATCATTCTTGAATTTATTATGTAACCAACAAGGTAAGCAATATTTGTGAGATTTGCTAACAATGATTTATTGTAGATCCTGAAGTTAACTACTATTTATGCCGTTAAAAAATTTCAGCCGAATTCAGTGCAAATTATATTGCATTTCGTATCAGCATACCAAACAACCGTTGACTTTTAAAATTAATGAAATGTAATTTTTAATGAGCACGGCCCATGGAAGAAGAAAAAGGGTGCAGCCTTTTGCTGTACCACTACGTTGCATAACGATCTGATGTGCATCAAAGTAGCAGAAAGCAGAAACCATTAAAATGTAGGTGCCTCGTGTACATTAATACAATTTGAGATTGACTCAGGTAACTTACACGGAATTGTCGTTTCAACCTTACTTATAGAAAAGAAAACATTCAAGAACAGCACCAGATAACTGGCGAGCTCAATCGCAATTATTAAATCCAACCAGTTGGAATTTTGAAATTTTACCACGTGATTAAAATTGACTACCGGGGTAAACACGCTCTTACTACGGGGACGTTCTAATTCGTTTAAATAGTGATCTCTGCAACAAGTTTAATAATACTAAAGCAGCCTGATCTTAACCGTAATGAAACCCACAAAACCATCTTTAGCGAACCTCCAATGTCAGAGCAGGAAACTATAAATACGTATTCTGCTCTTATCTACGTAACATATTGCGATTTCATATGACTATTCACATGCGGATAATTATGTCACAGCATTTCAGGTGTATATTTCTGTGTAGATTTGTTGCACTGCAAGAAAATGCTGAGGTTGAACTGATAAGAACAATGAAATTGAAGCTAAGACAAGTTTAGATGGGGATTTCAAAATTCACATCCAGTTTTGCGGATTTAGCCAGTGAGACAATATTGGACAACTTAACAGCTAAACGAGCGGCTTCATCCAAATTATCACAAGGTAAAATCTTAAGTCCCGAACTTGCAATAAGTACCTTGGCGTCATCTACATTTGTTCCCTGCAATACCAGAATTAATTTTAATTACTCCCGACAGCATACCAAGAATACTTACTTTATTAGTACGCATATATTTATTTGATAAAATTAAAATTTGGTATCGCACTAACTTGCAAACGTGCAATAATAGGAGTTCTGAGGTCGAGTTCTTTTGCTGCTGCTACAATACCCTCGGCAATAACATCACACCTCATGATTCCACCAAAAATGTTGACCATGACGGCATTTACCTACATTAAATTATTCATTATCTTTCACATAGGCAACAAATCAATTCCTCTCCTTATGCAATAACAAGCAACTTTGCACTTACTTTTGGATCAGATGTAATAATTTGGAAAGCTTCTTTTACTTGGGCAGCAGTTGCTCCGCCACCAACGTCCAAAAAGTTGGCAGGATTACCTCCATGCAACTTAATGATATCCATGGTAGCCATAGCTAATCCTGCGCCGTTAACTAAGCATCCAATATCTCCATCAAGAGCAATGTAATTCAAATTATGCCTTGCGGCTTCAACTTCCTTTGCATCTTCCTGAGACCAATCTCTGTAGCTGAAAATTTCCTTTTGGCGAAATTCTGCATTATCATCGAATTTAAGCTTCGCATCCAAGCACATGACTACAAAATCAAGAAGCACAGATATTAGCGTCCTATAATTTATAATTTACGACTGTGAATTTCCTCATTCGATTATTATAAAATGAACCTACACTGGCCGTTTGAGTCTTCTGCCAAAGGATTAATTTCAACCATTGTAGCATCTATCTTAACAAACATGGCATAAACACTCAAGAAAACTTGTCAGATTTCTTCAGCACGGTCTGCAAACCCAAGTTTTTTCGCCACCTCAACAGCCGTAGCCTTATCCAAGCCCTTCACAATGTCAATAGGGTGTTTCAAGATCGCATCTGGGTTTTCAGCGGCAACATCCTCAATATTAACTCCTCCTTGAGAAGAGGCGACGATGACAGGGCCCTGAAAATTAATTTAATAGAACTAAATCAATTTGTTACTTTGAGTGCTATAAAATCAAGTTCTTCAAATCTGATGGACAAGGCTCTTTACATTAAACGCACGCTCCATCATTATACAAAAGTAGTACTCCTTCCTGGGGTATTTCCTTTCTGTGATCATGACTGAGTTACAAATTCGGCCTTTCTCTCCTGTCTGCTTGGTAATTAGGTAGTCTCCAATCATCTGACCACTAATATCTGCAGCTTCTTGAGGACTAAAAATGATCATTTATTTTCGTTTCAATTCAAAATATTTGTAATTTGACTTTCACCACTCCTTTCGAACACATATTTTTTTCAATTTATCAGATCATTATAATAATAATGGGTTATTGTTGTCAATAAGAAACGCATGCACAACGCTGACATAAATTCGTGTTACACACAAGAAGTGACAGTGTTGAAGATAGCTGACAATAATAATATAACGGAATAGTAACTATAGTTCTAAGTAATCATTGGATTGAGTTGTATATTATAGCACTCACGTGAACACTAGTTTCACACCTCCTTTAAGCCCACCCTTGAAGTGACCCTTTCCTCTTCCACCGGTCAAGACCTGAGCCTTGATAACCAAGTCCTTCGTATTTAACTTCTCGGCTACCTTCTTAGCCTCATCTTTTGTTTTAGCAACTCCAAACTGGGGAACTGGGATGTTGTTTTGTGAGAGGATCGTGTAACTTATATACTCATGAACATTCAAAAACCTCCTCGTCTCCCGTAAAACTGTCTGCAATTTCCAAACATCCCTTTCACCAGTCAAACACAAAATATTAACTTTTGCAACATTAAATTACACATAAGTTACCAATTTACTTAAATTACATCAAACAAAAGCATTACACGCCAAGTTATAAAAATAACCACAATATAGCATCAACTGAAATTCTTCCCAATATTACATTTCTCCATCTTTCAAAATATAGCTGACCTACTTCCAGCCCGAATTCCATATTGGTATACTCAAGAGTTCAAAATAAATCCCTGTCTCACCTTTCTACAGCTATAAAAATTTAAATTAAATATCTAGAAATCCCCAAATGATTTTTACATGAGGAAATATACTTTCAATGCTCACAAACAACTTCACAAGTAGAACAAAAAAATTTAACCTGCTGAATTTGGGCACTTACATTAGGTCCCGAGGGACGGGCTAGTCCGAGGCAGGTCCGAGCCAGCATATGTGCCATAATTATTTTTTAATTAGTCAATCGTCTTGAAACTCCAGTTAATTCCAGGGAGTTGCCTCAAATAAGATGGAGTTTTAAAAGTTTACTATTTATACTCTCACAACGGCGATGTAAAATGTGTATAGTGTAAATCTAGACGAGGACAAATTCCACAGACACGCATAGGCAAAGAAAAAGTTGTAGAGAATAATGATGTAGCTCTGTAGATTTATATAGATTTTTTAAGCTCAACCTCACTTTTTGAACTTAGCGGTTTGAACATCCTCAGCTTTTTGCATTAGGTTTAGTACATATATACATTGTAGGAAATAGCAGGGTATTTAATAATAAAGAACCGAGGAAATTCTCACAACAAAAAAGCTACAGAAAAACCATGCAAGGGACTTATGAATGGTTCTTATACTTACCTTTTTACACCACAAGTAAATAATACTGATAACTTGAATTAGTCCAAACAAATTTGCTAAATATCCGTCAAAAATATTGTGGCTGGAAATGAAGCTATTCATGTATCATGTATATTATCTGTATGCATTGTTCGCCATAAGACATTTAAATTGTCCCAAATGCCATCCCAAACGCAGTTCTTTCCTTAAACTATAAAATAATGTTTAATAATGCGGGGGGTTCCACTTTCCCCTAAGGGGTTAATCCCCTTTAAACTTGAATCTTGACCCCTGTGCCATTGGGTTTGGAGCTATAATAATTATATCCAAACTATGTTTTAAACAAAATACAGCACAGAGTTTTGCTGGGAAATTGATGGTGAAGAGGAAAATCTTATATAGCGTTGAGGTTTTGCACAAGACTTAGGGGAAAGTACCAGTTTGTGAAGAAAGAATGATACTTACCATGTACACCCAAACTGTGGACACTTTGAGAAACTTTTCAAGAAAATATTTTACTGAACATTGTTCTTTTCATTTGTTCTTCTTCTCATGATAGGCTTTGATTTGAATTTCTGTATTTTGCCCTGAAATGACTTCACTCCATCATCTTTTATTTTAACGATAGAATCGACATCGAAGAGCAGATATTGTACCTTGTAGTACCTACATTACATAGCCCTGTCACATCTCATAAAATTTGTCACTGAGAAAAATAACTATTTCACATTAAAATATTCCCCTACTCTCAAATTATGAAACAAATTTCTCATCATCTCATGGTCAGTTTAAAAAAAGACCAAGGCACGAGAAACAAGATTTTTGCATCTTATTACGAAGTTCTGTACAAAAGAAAGTCATATGGAATCTCCTAGGTGTTTGACAATTGGCTTACGTATATTTGTGTTGGGTAATCAAATCTTGTAATTCTCAGTGAGTTCAAATGTCATTTGAATTGCATATAATTTTTTCCCCGACATTTTGCGAACCATGATACTTAAATATTAGATATTAATTATAATTCATAATATGCTAAAGAGAAAGCTAATTTTAAGTGACGCTATACTGTGTAGGAGCTACATTATCGTTCAATCACCGCCAATATTCATCGCCAATCATCACGGACATTCGTGTCGCTTCCCATTGTCCTTTCTTCTGCTCTCATATGGTACCCTTCAATATCTTCAATAATTATATTATTCAAGATCTTTATATTAAAAAGTGACAAAAACAGACCTTAAACACAGTGACATTTTTTGTAGTGACCGTAGCTTTTATAGATGTAATAAAGACTACAATAATTGAGTTCTACTATTGAAAGCGTTACCTTGTACTATCGGTATTTGATTACACAACAGGTATGTTTTTGTGTAATTAAAAAATATTTCTTGGTTTATAAAGCTCTCATAGGCTATCAAAGGGGTGACGTATTATCGTAAAAATGAACGCATAAAGGCATCAGTAATGTGGAATATGTAAAAATGTCACTAGCATTCAAGAGGACGTTTTGCTTTTCAGTACGTTAAAAAATTGAAATAAATTATTTTCAGGTACAAAAACATGTCTCGTAGAAATACCGAGGCGTTGGTAGTAGCTGAACCTCCAGAAGAGACAGAGACGACAGCTAGGAAGAGGTGAACGAACTTATCGTAGGAAAACTTTTATATTTTAAGGAAAGTTATATTATGTTGTTTCGAGATTTTTTCGCAAATAAGTAGACAATATTTATCTCATAAATGTATATGCTATTCAAAATGTGTATGAATAATATTTTTAATGCTCTTCAATTACAGGACAACAGGACAGAAAACCGGCGGAAGACCTTTTATTTAGCGGTAGGAGCGAAAGGGAGGGAAATAACGTGTGTTTGCTCAGGCGACATAAAATTGTAAAAACAATATTTTCATGAAATTAAATTTTGATGCATGGCAATAAAAAGATCATGGTCAGCTATGTATTACTTTGTATAGAAATTTGGAAGTAGTCGACGAGGAATCAGAAGATGACCCCGAAGAAAATGGAGTAGCTACAACTACGAACACGGCAGGAAAGGGAAAGGCGGCTCCTTCAAAAGCAAATACAACTGATGAAGATCCCAATTTTTACAGAAAGAAGGTCCCTTTTGAAAAGATGATCATGGAGGCAGCGAAATCATTGGATTTTAAGACGGAATCTTCAATCCAAGCTATTAAAAAGCAAATCACGAGTATTTATAAAGTTCAAATTACTTCACAAAATGTACATCATTTTAAAAATGACTTGGATAAGTTATTGGAAAACGAACTATTGATTCGTGTTTCTGGTAAAGGTCTAACTGGTTCCGTCAAGGTCGGTAAAATCTAACTGATATTATTTTTGGTGTGATATGTAACGTTAGTAACGTACAGGATATTGGTTTTAGTAATTATAAAAACTGGCGTTTTTTAATTGCCTTTAAGTGCATGCGCAATTTCAATATTGATTTGATGAGGAAGTGGACTTACACTTGTTCTAGTGTAGCATAGAACTATTTTATTTTACTTTGTGATTTGTGATCAGACTCTTTTTTTACTCCCTTGTAATATTTAGTATTGATTATAGTATTTTAGTAAAATGTCGAAATTCGATAAAATCTTCCGAATAAACATAAATCTTCTGTAACTTGTACACGGGGTATTTCATATCAACGGCAGGATTGATGATTGATAGACAGGCATTTTTCGAAACAATATTTTCAAAATTTCTTCACGCACCTCAGCATCTGGTAAGGGGACATATCTAAAACGGTCCAGTCTTCCAGGCCGGAGCAATACATAAATTCAAATTTTAATGATGTTCGGTCATACGATATTGATGATGACAAATAAACGAAGAGTATACACAGGACCTGATGTCCGTGAATCAGTTGACCGCATACATTTACAACTTACAACAAAAGATATCAATCTTGGTGAAAGTTGCAGGAAACATTTGTATACTTTTAATTTAAATGCTATAAATAAGTAAGTAGTCTCGAAACAAATGTTTCCCATTAAGAAATGGATGGAAATAAAGTGTATTTTTAAAATAAGCATTTAAAAAAATTAAAATTGACGCTCCAATTCAAAAATTTTCAAGTTGCATAACAATGGGAATAATATCCGAAGAATAGTAACAACATTTTAATAATTTAATTAACAATTATTTTGTAATACCACCAGGGGTATGGTTGCAAAAGTTCTACAGGTGCATTAATTAACTTGATTATATCACGAATCTTTAAAAAGCGCATATATAGAACGAAGTTCGTCCGTACTATCCTTCATCATTTTGGCAATGAAATTCTCTTCTCTTCCTTCCGGTTCAATGCTGAGTATTGTATGAACAGTACTTCGAATCGAAAGAACTTCTTCCAAATTTGATTTTAGCTCTAAAATTCGATTCTTTGGTAGCTTCTTTCCTCTCTTTTGGCTTGCAATTCGCTTAAGAGGAATTAGAAGTCCTTGTTGGAGGAAATATAGGAGCCGACCTGCATGGTGGAATCAGAGGAAGATTTAAATTAAATTGAGATTTATAATTTTAATAGTTGAACCTATAAATAAAATTTGATAATCACCCCTGTGTCTGTTGTAACCAGGCCAAATGATATCCGCTATAAAAATGCATTTCTTGGCAACTTCAACCATTCTATCTGCCATGTTCACCTTCTCATTTTCACTCTGATGGTATGAACTAGACAATATGAAAGACATCCTTTGAAGTAATTCATTTTCTAAGGTATGCATGGTGAAGTGATTCGGATGGACAGTCTTTCCCTGATGTGTTTTCAGAAGCTTCTCAATAATTCCAATGGATTTTAAATAGCCACTATTGGAATCATCGCCTTTATTTTGCAATTGTTCAAGATCTGTCCGAACTCTCTCCAAAAGCTCTTCAACAAAATTCTCGGGTATTGCTCGAGCGCAGCTTTCATTATTACATTTCCAGCTGGATGATTCCTCAGTGGGACTCTCTAAAAGAAGGTAACCTTGGGAACAAACCGGGCATTTTACAGATGAAAAAAATGTTCCGAGTTCAGTCGGATCCAAGCACCTATCGCAAGAACATTCAAAGAATTTGCTTCGGCGGAGGTGCAACTGGCGCTCTTGGGTTCCTTCCGTTGGTTGACTGTACAGCTGCGTTATGGACTCTCCGGATTTAATTGGTACAGAAGCTCGCAAAATGAATTCGGAGTTTGTTTGTATGACCCAGGAAGAATTTGGTACACAGTCATGGGCGGGCATACTAGCCAAATGAAACAAATACGAACCATTCCTGAAAAATTCATTCAAAGATTAATCAGTTCAACTGATTCAGTTGTAGAGTTAATACTTTATTTCAAGGAAAACTGACTGATTTGGGAATGCTCATTTTGAAATCATATTAGTATTAACTAACTGACCTATAAAGTTCTGCGGACGAAATGCTATCGTCACTCACGAAAGCATTAACAATGATAGCTCCAAGGACTTGATCCACGTCCTCAACTTTCACTTCCATCAAACCACAGGCTACTCGGATGAAAGCGATGCTTCGTTCCAACATTTGTACGGAATCTAGATTTTTTTTCCGGAGATCCGAATGAGATTCTAACTGCAGAACTTTGTTCCACAAGGGTGGGTTCCGCTGCTTTAACATGACTCCTCTCAGCACAATTATTTTCTCATAGAAACTCACATCCGAGAGCATTGGAGGAATCCTTTTTGAGGCAAATATTTCACATTCGAAATAAGCATGGGTGGCGTCCTAGAAACAGAAAGAAATACAAATTTTAAGACACCTTTGTATTTAACCTCTGTAGACATGTCAATTATCCAGCTATATTATTTATACTATTTATATAATTACGTAAGATGCCATTTTTTATATGAAATAGGAAGAGTCCCTTGGAAATTGTTATAGGAAGCAACGTCGGGCGTTTCTCATTGAAACTTTAATAAAAAATTACATAAGTACTAAGTACTTTAGCTACATAATATAAGCTCATATGAGTCGCTTTACCCCCCGATTTCATACCTTCTCACATTTTAAGTCGCAAACGGGCCAAGAGCATCTTGAGCAAACGTTGTTGGTAGGAATATTTTTAAAGCAAACTAAACAAATTGCTTCGTCCGGCTTGCCAAGTGGTCCACTTATCAAAGGCTTTTCCTTAAATATGATCTCTCCTTGTGCAATGTCCCTCGTAGCCACTAAATATCTTCCTACTTTATCATCAGAGGCGATTGCTGCAGGGAAACAATCCGGTTTATGAGATTTCCAGTGACTCTTCTGATGTTCTCGGTTGCAGTAATTGACCTTCATACATATTTTACAGCTGAGGTCCGATGGCTCCTGACAGACCGAGCAATGACTGGGCTTTGCAGTACTTTGACTCATATTAGCCGGTATTTCAAAAACGCCAAAGTCTTCAATTTATATATATTGTCAACTCTGAAAACTTTAAGGTAGAATTTTTTGAAAAAGTGCTATTTGGAATAGTAAGAATTTTTTAGTACACTTTCAGCTAACGGCTTTCTTGCTCTGCATTGTTTATTGTGTTATTTTAATGTTTTGGTGGCACATATAAGTAAACACGAAGAGGGAGTTACACGGGCGGCTTTAATTTATAGAGTGGTTGCTGATATGGAAAAGCCTTGATGTGTTCTTTTTGTTATCCGAAGCCATGAGGGTTCTATACTCTACATGATTAGGATGTTGTATTGTATTTCATTTATGTTTTAATGTATATTATTTCGTAGTGTTCCTTTATTATAAGGTGAGGCACAAAAATTATACTTACAATTTGTTACTGCGGATTCACAAGGAATTATAAGCAAAACCTATAGCGTAAAAGCACTTGCAAAAGTCTGTATGATTTTTTATAAAAGACAGGAATTCACAAGAATTATCAAGGTATTGACTTAACTGAACCTGTGAGAATAATTTACTACCAAAGAACTGCTAGATGTGGCAGACAATATAAGAGGAATGAAGTTCAATATGTGATGTGAACAGTGAGGTGACATGTGGATTAGAGCGGAGCATCAACAGAAAGGAAAAATAAAAATAAGTAAGTAAATGGGTGATAATAGAAATATCGAACCTCTGGGTAAGTTGGATCCGGGAAAAGGTCTTTCGTTATTCCACAGGCTCTCCCAATCTTATACATACTAGTCGGGTTGAAAAGTCGGGAATTTCCATACACCTTGTAGTTTTAAAACTTGGGTATATATACTTATACTTAAGTAAGTACTTGTTTAGGGAGTTTAGTCCTACTATAGTCTGGCCTGTATGTATAAATTTTCAAACAAATGGCATGTTGTGTCTATTTGAGAATACTTGGCACCGGATGCTGTGTATAGGACTAGATTGTTTCTGCTAGGACACAATACGCTCAAGCAGACAACGAGAGAGGCATTGCACGAGCTTTACAGTAAAAAGTTTGGTCTTTCCCATGGAAAAGGCGTAAGCGAAAATGCTAAATCTATTCTGATCACCCAGCGTGGCGTGGGTTTCTTGCACTTAGTTTTGGATTTAAAATTAAATTGGAGTATACATATTTAACAACCAAATTGTTTTTATTTTCGTAAAATATATTCCATTCAAGAATTATTGAATGCTATCTTTCATAATTGAACCATTGAACGTGAATACTAATACTATAAATGTACTTTTGCACAAAATTTGTTTTATTTAATACAACTTTGAAAAGGCTTCAAATTGAGCAATACTAATAATTATTAGACTAAGTCCACGGGGAATATGTAAGCCCGAAACATCATATTTTTTAAAATTAGTCATTTTCTGCAAAATTAACGTGTGC
>JAQFXU010000524.1:0-50210 GCA_034693705.1 Spatulosminthurus flaviceps | reverse complement strand
AACCATAACCATACGAAATGAATTTACTGGGAGAACAAGTTCCTGTTTTTAAGGTTATTTTTGCGTAGGTAGGAAATAGCTTGGAACAATTAATCACTTTTTTCTAAATCTCTTAACGGAAACATGTTTTCCTAATGAGTGGCTCTAATGTAGCCATATAGCTATATTTATCAAGTAACACTACTCTTTCTAACCATTACTCCAGGCCTAGTGATAAAATAGGCCTTAGTTAATAGCCGTTAAGTAATGGTAAATTACGGTCAAGTCTGATGGTCTAAGCAGTTAGAGAGTAGAAAAATCAAATTACATTTTGCATACTCTGTACTACAACTACTACTACTACAACTAACTGCTACTACTGCCAAGGAATTTGCTCTTGAACTTGATAGGATTTGTTACAAGTTTTTCCTCCCAGCGCTCATTTACCACCAGACTCAAAAGTCACACATTTACTTGTCTCAATTTCTATAGTTAATTTATATACATACATAAAAGATATTTTTAAAAAAGTTACAGCTCACATTACATTATTATACCACTTGATGGATATAATAGTATTTCACATGTAACATGAAGACACAGGTTGTACCCTACAGGAATAATCTTTTAGCATAGGCGTCAGGGTTTCACTTGTTTTCCAGCATATTGCATGACTCGTAGTCATGCCTTGACTTTTTGATCATGGTATTGTATTGTAATAATAATTATTGTAGAAAGACTTGAAGGCGTGAAAAAATCTCTTCATGAATTCATTAAACACATTTGTGTATAACTTACGTATAATATACATAAACATACAGGCTGCCGGTAGAGATAGAAACCTTTGGGGGAGATTGGACTTTATAGTATATAGGAATTTATACACAGTATTTTTTTTTACAATTTATATGGAAAAAGATAATAATGTACACACAAATTTGTATACTTTCCTTTTCATTGCCATATGATGAAATAATGTTTGTTGAGGAAAAAAATTTCATAACCCAAATTTAATTAACCCATGGGAGAATTATTATTTCCTTTTTATATACACGTCAGCCAAGTTTTTTTTACATCAAATATTGAGCTATGTGATACCTCATGTAATTATAGAATAATTACTATTTGTAGCCTCTCTACCTGCCTAGCAGGTATTCATATATATGTATGTAGGATAGGTGAGAAGATTATGTGTAGACTTTTTTTTTGGAGAGTATAGGGCAAGTCCTGTACATACTTATAAAGCTTGTATATAGCTACATACTTTATATGGATAGGAACCACTTTCCACGCATCAGTCTATAAAGTCGTATAATGGTTTCCTTAATACACGCGACAGTGTTCAAGTAAATTACTTTGATTTCCTTAAAGTTGATGTTTACGAACAAGTAAACATCATTCTCCTGTCTTGTTTCGTAGGCCTGATAAACAAATTAACAAGTACTTTCCTTGTCGAACCAACAAATCGAGATGGAGAGTCCTAAAGAAAAAGGAGAAGGTCCCTAACAAATTATTACATTGCCGTAATTAATTCGCACTTTTAAGTATCGTTACTACGCCAATATTTATTTCCAGTTTGGTTCACACTTCTACAAATTATGAGTTTATGTGTAGGAAAATAGAATAATTTTATTCTGTCATGTCCCTTATGCGTATATAGCTAAGAATTAAAGAGAGTGTAGCGTTATAGATATGTAGTGAGTAAATAAGGACTTCACGGATGAGCTCAACTTAATGCCAAGGTTAAGGTCAGAAAAGGAAGAAGAGCACCACCCCTACACATAAAAATATTTTCCCATGTATACTTTTAATAATATAATTACAGTCCTTTTTTCAATCTTATATTACGAGGATTTGTAGCTACAAATACTGGATGTGTATAGTAAAAAGAGTGAGAGAATTTAAATCCTCTTTTTTATATGGCTCAGAGTTAAAATTAAACATTAGCAAATAGTGTGAGAGAGAGAGGAAATTCCCCATGCATAACAATTTTACACTTGAATCCTACAAGTATGTATCCACGTTTTAACTTACACACACGCTTTTATGTATTATGAAAGACTTCCCTCAATTAATCCTGGGTTATTTCCTGTGAATTCTAAATTGAGCAAAAAGACACTTTTTATGCATAAAGATGCGAGTATCCAGTCATGGGTAAGTTTATAATATTTGTATAAAAAAGTTTGGATTTCTGGCACGTGGAAATAATAATGTCGCCAAAAAATACGCATGTCTAGGCAACGCTAATTAATAATTGGTGAGGATAAGGAAAAGAAGGGTTGAGAGTGACGGAGTCAAGTTCAGGACGAGGTTTCTTTCTGCGTTAAAAATATCTATTTTTTGAAGGTGTCCATCATCCTTCACTTTTCTTCTACAATTTCCCTCTAAGCTCTTGAGTTCATTCCACATGTGAGTATGTGTGTGTGTGTGTGTGCTGTGCGCTCCTTTGTCAAACTTTAATAATAAACTTTCCATTACATGGTGTTTGTTATTGTCAATATAGAATTACAACTCAAGGAAGCTCGTATACTTCCACTTTACGTAGTAGTTTTTCTTCTTGTTGCATTTACACATTTCTGTTCTCTCTACTTTATTTCCTTAATGACCAGCGTTGTAGTGTCATCTCCGTCCGTAGATTTTTTTTTCTCACTGGATTTTTAAAGAAGAATAAGAAAAGGGAAAAAAACCCTTTTTCATTACACGGACATTGACGACGAACCACAATATAATAATTATTTCGCTTGTCTGAATCCATCATCATAGTATTGTATGTAGTACAATGAGTAACTAAATATAATATAGGAAAAAGTATAAAGAAATTTCCGTAATAGTCAAGTATCTATCTATCAATCTACGTAGATTGTTTTCCACATTTTCAAGCGAAAATTTTTTTAGCCCGTATTTCCATGTCAACTTCCTCCTTCGACCTCAATTTAATCAATGACCATCACTGTCAGGTAGAAAGTATGCATATGTATTAGTATGTTGTAGGAAGTTTATCTTGTCTTAATGATGTTAGATTAGCTACAGTCGTGTGCCTTTTGAGAGAAGCCGTTAATATAATGGTAGGTTCTTGTCCGGAGAAGTATTTTAGCTTTGAATTTTTTATACTATACATACATATTTTTAGTATAGGATGAAGGCACATTCAGACGTGGACTTGCCATTGAATTACAACTACAATGGTCAATAAATAATTTTTTACAAGATAATATCCTTGTTGCTAAAGGAGAAGAAGAAGAAGAAGACGAGGTAGTATATAGAGATTTAATGAATAAAAGTATTATTTTCTGATTTACTCCAAACAAGGAAGATCTTGTCGGCTGACAAAGAATGTATAGAGAAAAGATTTGAAGGAAATTGAAGAAGAAGGAATAATCATAAAATAGAATAAATCGGTATTTGAAAATACCTCAAAGCTCTCTCTCTCTAATGAACTTTTATGGTCAACTGTCAATAAGTGACAAAGAGATAATCCGTTAGGAATGAAATTACTATAGTGATTGAGACGTCGGCCTTCTATTTAGTTCCACTTCCGTTGTTAAAATGTCATCTTTAAAAGGGTAAAATTATGAGTTAGCTCCAAGTCCGATTTTTGACCTGATACGTCCTTTACAACGGAATTTTACAACAGATGTTGTGGATTTTGCTCCTTACTTTTATACCATCACATTCTAATGGTAGTAGATACGATTACATATAAATGCATGGTAAATATCTGACAGACATCCTGAAGAGCAATGGGCGACCTTGCCATTGCGAGCTGTTCTACTTGTAATTATGCGACTTTTTGCAAACAGGATTTTCAGATGTTGTTTTCTGTCGTGCATATTATATGTAGATAGGCCCAGGATGCATAGGTGGAAATGTAGACACACACACACACACACGATCAAGTTATTGCAATAAAACATACCATGCATGCCATACATCACTTTTTCCTCCCCAAGAAATTCGAGGTGTTAGGAAAATTAATAAATAATCACTTTTGAGCGTGTATCCGTGTACCATGTCATGGTGTCAACAGGTGTTAGCCAACTCGTATAAGGGAGGAATCCTGTAACGTGCACAGGAATGCAGATAGATAGGATGAGTCGCTGTAAGGAATCCAAATTGGAATTTACCATTTACATAGACGGGGGATTTTTTTTAAACTCCTCATATACTCGGAGTTCCTTGAATAAATGGTTGAGTCAGAGCATTATAGAACTCAAGAGAAATTTGAAAATCGCACCTTATATTTGCTCATTATAAGATGAAGACTCCAATTATTTTCTGTTTTCAACCAATGAGTCACACTATGGCCAAGATTTTCCTAAGAAAAGGCTCAGAGTTTGTCTAAAATTTCCCAGTTCCTCAGAATGTCGAGATTTATTAGTTTTTTGAGGCGTTGTAGGTTGAATTCAAGGGATTTTCCTGTCAATAATCTCGGACTCTGAGGGCTCATACTGTTGACAGGATTCCAAGGTCAATTTTAATCTTAATAACTTGTCAAGTTAGTAGAGAGAGAGAGAGAGAGCGAGAGAGAGAGAATGTAATTTAGACTTGCAAATTATTTCCAAGTTCCATTTATCTACATTCATTAAGTCGTGACAAATTTAAATTCAGGATTTAGATGTAATTTCGAGGAGGATAAGGATTTTCAAAGAAGATTCACATATCGTAGTAAATGTTTTCAAGGAAGATTATAAGAGTAATGTGGAACTTCCAGGAATGTTTTTTTATTTCACTACATATGCATATAATGAGGGTGCAAAGTAAATGGTGACTGACCGTGAGCATGAGGAGCAAGAATATTTTCCCTTTGTTATTTAGACATGCAATGTAATATTTTCATGTGTTTATCATGTGGCATCGTATTGGAGAGTAGGAGAAGTAGTGGAAATTTTTTTAAATCCTCAAGACTCAAGTAATTGTAACATTTTTGATTGTATAGGATTTTTTCCTATCCAAGTATCTATAGCTATAATGTATAAGATGGGTACATATTTAAAGTAGGAATAACAACATTTAAAATAATTTTCCTTGTTGTAAGGGGTAGAATTGCATAATTTGCAATCTTGATCTCGATGGCACAAGCTCTCGCATGGATGGATTTTTGTTTTGGTCATACCAAATATGGTAAAATGTAGACGAGTTGACGACTCTATGACGTCGGGAGCAACGTGAGAGCTTGTTGGATTTGGCAGGCGTGTATGTACATGTGTAGATAATATGACGAGAGAGTTGTTATTTTTTCCATACTCAGTATATTCTATTGATTTGACTGGATGGAAGGATTCTTGAAACATTACACATAGATAGTATAATTTTATAAAATATATAGTATAATAGAAGGAAAAAAGGTTGTATGGGCGGGGAAAGATGCTTTGTCTCACTCATTTTTGGGACTCTGACAATCGGGCAAGTGTATGTGTGGGGATTCGTATTGTATTGTATGCGAGGATGTAAATAATGTACAAAGTGTGATAATAAATAGGAAGTTGTCCACAAAAGGGGATTTTTTGGGTACTAATTATTTTTGTTTGTCTCCTGTAAACAGGTGTGGAGTGGTCGGCGTGGATCCACCATGCTACTTAACGGAGAACAAAGCCGCGTCCTACCCTGACTGCTGTCCTGAGCCAGTTTGTCCAGATTCTTCAGAAGAGACAACAGAGCCGGAGCAACAACACAAGAACAGCCCCCCAAACACAGGCTCCTACCATCCCGGTGACTTCGAGAATGAGATTCCAAAGGGTAGACCTCATTTCAATAACGACATCTTCAGAACCAATCCTTGGGATGATGACTACTGGTACAATGATCAGGACAATATGGACAATAATGTGGATGATTTGCAATTCTTGGACTACTACCCAAATGAGAGGAGTTCATCGCCAAGATTCACTCGTCACGACTTCAGCATAGATAATTTTAGGTGGTTCTAAGTCATTGGAAACATATGACTTTTATGTGTTGACGAATCTCTCATTCCTATCTTACTTTATATACATATATATACAAAAGAAGTCTCATCTTTTAATTTTTTTTTTCATATTATTATGTACCTACATATGATCATATACCGGAGTCTGGAAATATGTATAATCATTAGAGCGAATTGTGTATATATTTATTGTACATATATTGTTTAAACTTTTGTTTTCTATACATGCACAAAGAGGAATTTTACAAACAACTTCAGAAGGTGTACGTATAGTTAGTCAATTACCTACACTTAAGTTTGGTCCTGCGAGGAAAAAAATTGCCATGGGGGAGTGAAAAAACCATTATGGAGAAATTATATGAGAAGGGAACAAAACATTATTATTTGGTGGAACATTTCCAAAAATCTCTTGATTGTCACATTAAGTCTAAGAAAGTAGAGAAAAGAGTGCGAACTCTCAAATTTTATAAGATCCTGTATTGGGGGGAGCCTTACTTAGGACCTAAGATCCACCATCACCTTACTATATACTCAAACGTGGTGTTTTGATGACACAATGTAGAGTACACAGACGTCATAAGCTATGTTATTCAGCTGGGAAATTGTATTGTGTAAGTGAGATTTGTCAAAATATTTGTTCTTTTAACCAATTATTTTTCAAGGGATGAATATTTATGACGTGGGCTTGTAATTCCCCATAAATTTGGAATCCTGTGGTGTTAAGCTTAATAATATTATGGTAAAGATGAAATATATACTGGGCGAATATCAGAATTTTTAGTCTACTATAGAAATGAATGGATTAGTAAAAGTTTGGAGGAGATATTGTTGTTAAAGCTCGTAGATCGTTTCAATGATATATCTCTGTGGAAACCAAAGGATTGTCTGGGTAATGAGATTGAAAGATATTATACTAGAGAAAAGAAAGCTGAAAAGAGTACGTGTGATAAATATTTGCAAAATTTTAGAGCTTTTTTTAAAGAGGAAAGAATGCATGTTGTATTTATTACTATTTTAGATTACCAATTTTGCTAAGGTGTTTATGTATAGAGCGCAGGAAAAAATCTCCATAATTTTTTGTACTCAAAGTGTAATAATAATGTATTTTCTGAGGTACATTAAAAATTGAAATCATTTGTATATTGTTTATTGTTACCTTATAATCATGTAGGTATTTACTAGATGATGGATATGTTGTGTATGATATTATTGCTGTATGTAATTTACGTATATGACAGTACTGCTACGTGTGTGCTTGTATATGTTTTAACAACACTCTCATGTTTTTGTACTGAATGTTTCAAAAAAAAATCGAAAAATACCAGTTAATAATAATTATACAGATTATTTTGAAAAAGTGATGCGAATTTACCATGATAATTTTAATAAGCTTAAAATTCAAGCAGTCCTTTCATTGTGATTTTTGATTAATCTGAATAATTACTTATTGTTCTGTACTTACATTATATTTGCATTAATAAACTGTAATCATAGTACACATTATATACTTTTAAACTTGAACTTGTACTTGATTATTGTGTGTGTGTGTGTGTGAGCCTGGGAGGAAATGCATCGCATCAAATTCTTGTCAAGAAAGTTAAGCACAAATTCCATACGAAAGGTTTTGCTAAATTTCACCTTGAGGTCCTCCTTTTTTAACCTTTTCATAAAAGAATATAAAAACAAAACTTACTAGTTTATTTATTACTTTTAGGCGTGCATTTTTCCCTTTTTTTGGGGGATTGCCCCGACAATAAAATTCCAATAGTGAATTATTATCACATTGTGGAATTGCAATGTGACCAAGATTTGCATACTTAATTTTGATTGACATCGGAAAGCAATTTAAGAAGTGGTAGGGGGAATACTAAGTGCAGTAATGCAGTGTATTTTTCTCCAATTTTTTTTCGTGGTAATATTTTTCAAAGATAAAAACGTTATATTCTTTAGGAAGAGAAAGTTTTTCGAAACTTTAAAAGAGTGAGGGGTGTTAGAAACTACATGGGATATTTAAATTACATGAAAAATTCAGCGCAGAAAAGTTATAGAAAGTTTATGTTGGAAGGTAATTTAAACGTGCATCCACCTCAAGATATTGCTTAGGAATCACACATCTAACCTGCATGATAAGCAATCCATGCTGCCCCCTGCAGACAACTCTTTTATTTGACTTTATAGATAAAAAATTTACGCCTGCAATTTTGCAAGTCAAAAGATAGTAATATCCTTATTTTAAATATAAATGCCTAAAATGCAAACCATTATATTCTTTCATTTGACAAGGAACAGCAGGGTGCCCATTGTAAATAAAGATTTACGTTCTTCCAAGTCACGCCAGATTTTAACTAGACTAATAAGTTGACATGTTCCGTGAAATTACCAAGAGTTAAGGTAAGGTGAGTAAACTTACTATCATGGTCGGTCCGCTTACTATTTAAGTAAAGACGGATTTTAAACTCGGAGCTGTAGGAAATTTTACCTTAAGCCCAAAAAGTGTAAAATGAAGTTACATTAGGATTTTTTACGTTGCATTTACTGCGTTTATTTGAAAGATGCAATAGTTTCACATTAATGAAATTTTGAACATTAAATACATTACAATATTGTACACCGAATACGGGAGCGAACAAGTACTTGTGTACACATAATTTCGGCTATATATTTATATACTTTCCATGCTTTAGACATTCATATTTAATGTGCATTATTTTGACAAACAACAGTGCGTAGATTAAGATACAAGTGCAGTGAAGAAATTCATAAAATTGTCATAGTGCGATAAATCTTCCATTGCACCATACTTCAGGAATACTTTTGCGAAGGTACAAGTTTACGTATAGTTACATTTTCAAAACGCCGGAGCTATATAGTTTTCTTTGGTGTAATGTGCAACATTACACATTACATGCACGGTACCTACTCAAAATCAATATTAGAAGCTATAAATTTAAAATATCGTCCTCATCACTCGCTACGATACTATTTAACACACAACATTTTGAGTATAGCGAACATTAATATTTTGGAAATTTGAAAAAGGATCTAATAATAATGTAAGAGGATACTTGAAGGAATGCAAATAAAAAAGATATGATTTTATGATTGAAACTAAGCGAATAAATTAGTACACACATTACAACGAAATTTGTTTAACAAATTTTTTGCTATGGCCTAATGGTAATTCTTTCAGGAGAAATCTCCATTAAAATTACAAATCACTGTAATTCAATCAGTGATTACGACAATCAAAAAGTTCAAATCATTGAGATCATTATTTTCGCTCTTTTGGAGCAATACCAACAGCATTATAAGCAAAATTGAGATATAGATGTGTATCAGTTTGTCTACTTGACCGAATATAAACACATGGAGTGAAATCTTTTACTACGATTTTTTTCTGTACTTTTCAGCCTTGAACAAGTATGTACACATATGCAATCACGCACTGACACAAAAACGACAACAACAATGCGACCATTAGTCTAATAACATCTAAAAACAGTGAATTTCTGTGAACTCCTCAACTAGGACTAACAATTTCATTAGATAAATTCTCGATTCTCGACGCTTTCTCGGCGGCAATTAATGACACTGCCATTCAAGAAGACTGGCCAGGGTACCATGAAAAAGACACAATGATTACAATTACGCGGGTGACTTAATTAGCCCAGCTCTAAGTGCACACCCTATTTTGCGTTGCACCTTAAATTTTACACATCCGTGGTCGAAACAGCGTTGAAATTTTTTATGCTAGAGTATGTACATATCATTTTGGAATTAATTACACGTAAGATATTACTACTGTTAATATATAAAAATCAATTGCCGCAAGTATTTGATCGAAGAAATTAAACAAATATCTTTTCGGATACCATGGTTCTTAAAATTGATTTGTGAAAATACTCCCTGAAGCAGGAGATAATGCAGTAGCATAGTTGTACATTAAATATAATAATAATTCGTAATAATCACGGGTTAATAATTTGATAATTTGTATACATTACCAAACCGCTTCATCTGTGAAATTTGAAAATCATGAGCGGAATAAATAACCATTGATACAGGTTTTAAATTTCAATCCAACTTTGAAAATTCTGCAAATATACCGGATGGAACAAGTGTCGTTATAATGAAAACGAATTTTCAATAAAATTTTGAAAACAAGTGTATTGTGGTGGAAAAGCAATATGCTGTACTGCTGTGATTGAAATAATTAGAAATTTTTTTCGATCCAGTAAACATAATAAATGAAAAACTTCACAGCTAGAATGAAACTGCATGCAGTGATTTTAGTAAAAAAATCTAAAAAACCTGGCATTTTTCAAAGGTTTTCTGACAAAGGCCGTAAAATTGGCAACGTTTTTTAAAAAAAACTTCTTGTCTTTGTGCTTGCAGACGATTTTGATTTCTGCTTACAAAAAGATTACATCATAATATTAAAAACTAGCGAACATACAACTCATTGATATATACAAGTATAAATTATACAAATTCTCCGATTTCAGAGCATATTTTGGTATTTGCGAATTTCACACTTCAGGAAGAGTATCCAGCAAAATCTGGCAATCTGATTACCTTCTTTTCCTTACATTTACGAACAATATTTATGATTTCGCATAATTTAACACGAAAAGCAGGTTTTAACTTAAGTATTTACAGACCAGATTGATTTAGACTCTTGACTGCACGATTCCCTGAAAATTAATGTTAAGAAATTAGCCTAATAATATTTATTTGTGATCTTAAAGTATTCAGCACCTAATGATATCAAAACTATGAAATTAACGTAACATAAACGCATGATTATAAATACAGATAGTTATTGAATTGCTTGTAATTACAAACAATGATGCGGAATGTGTAGACTTATATGAAATGCATTTATAATAATTTGCGAGAAATGTTGCTCATTTAAGTCTTATTTATAAACCGACTTGAAAAAATCTTTTAAATTTGATAAGATAATTGAAAAAAGAAAATTTTTACAAAAAAATTTGCAAAGTGGCTAAGTAATCTCTCTTTGAAGGCAATTTTATACGAAGTAGCCATTCCCGACAACTATAACTCTCAATAAGATTAATAATCATTAATCGAATAGTTTCTGATTCGTATTCAAAAATATCAACCTCTAAAATTTCTCTTCTACCAACCCTTATGCATTTTTAAGAGTCGCAGTTTTAATAATTATATGCACTTATAAAACTTTCTGCGTGTTACGGTCATTTTTAACAGAAGTAAAGAAAACGCTTTTACGCTTAAAAAGCAAACTAAAATCAGTCTTTAATTCAATACCTACAAGTCTGAAACAAACTGACTTCGAAAAAGTAAGTTATCGCGTCTCCACAAATTCCTAATGGAGAGAAGAGTTGTTGAGGAAGCTTTTTGGTTCGGGAAGCCCATTCAAAGCAACGCTTCCGTATGGTCTGAACACTACACGTGCTTCCATGAAATCACGTTGCATATTAAAAACGAATATACCATGGAAATTGGAATCTCAACATTATTGTTTCAACTGGATCTATCTTAAACCAAATATCTTCCTTAACTGTTAAAAATCGTCATCTATAAATTTCAACAAAGTGGAAGTTAAGTTCAAGTTCAAGTATCAACACAATTTGTAACTACCGCAGACCTAATTCTTACAATTATGAATATTCAGGCTCGTCTATGAACTGATAAAATGATCGTAACACTTACACGGGTTTCATTCTGACAATGAAAACTCATTGCTTAATCACAGTTACATTACATGACTGGCGTCAACAAATTAAACTTTAGTACAAGAATAATTTATACTTTGTTAGACATTTGGGCATTGCTGACACCAACGGCGCTACGAAACCAAATAATTTAAGTGCGGCTATCGAAAAAAAAGTTCAGAATACACGATTTTCGTTTTAACGCTATTCTTGAAAATGAATTAAAAATCAGTGTACCAAACACAGAGTTAGCAGTTTATGCTTTGGTGTTCTTGTTAATAATCTCTCCTATACTAACATAGGATCCCGCAACAAAGCCAATAAATCCTATCAAAATGAGTGTGAAGTCTTTGACAAGCATCCAATTGTATCTTCCATATCCGACAGACCAATTTGTGAACATGTTGATAATTGGCGGAAAAATTAAAGCCAATGTGGAACTACTCACAGCCCCAACAAGGCTGATAAACAATCCTAAGTCTGGGATCAATGCTGCCATGGCAACTGTAAGGAAAAAAAATTGAATATTACTATTGCCTGGACAGCATAACAAACAGGACATGTTGAACAGGGCAACATTATTTTGAAGACTGTCCCATTTCAAAATAACTCTTACCATTACATAATAAAAACACTTACATGTAAACAGAACCAGAAAAGCTCGGAATGCATACTCGAAGATAAGCTGCATTCTTTCTGTTGGAATTTTGGATTTTATTGATGGCCAAATTATGTCAATTGGAACGTAAAATTGAAGAGCGTACGACAGGAAAATTGACAACGCCATCATTATTCTGACCGATTCTGCTAACCTAAAAATTAGATTCAAGATGTAAGAAGAAACCTACAAAAATATTATACATAGTATGCACTAGATGTGATTTACAGTTCGCCGCCAGGTAAATTCAGCGTGACACTTCCTTTGGCATCATCTCCATACTTGAGGTAACCAAAAAAGCCAACAGCCGTATAGAGGCATCCAACAATGACCATGCTGGTATTAAGTACACCATTCCAACCGCCAAAATCTTGAGGATTCTTCATTGAATTTTCCAGAGGTAAAATCTAATATGGTGGATGCAAAGAAAATACTACTTAACACTGAGAAAAATAATTCTTTTCTACCCAACCTTAGGATAAAAAATTTTAACCATCATTTTAAACTCTGAATTTGTACTTACCATTCCGATTCCTTCAAATGCATAGATAGCAGTACCGAAGTAAAGTGGTAGTTGACTTAAATCAGCGACATACTTCCGACTTTCGACAGCTGGTAATTCTTGCAGTACGTAGTAGAAAATAATGCCTAACCCAACGCCCATGAAAATATTTGCCACCATCATAAACGGAGCGAGAAGCTTTAAATTTCTGATCATGTTCAAAAAAATCATAGGCAGTAGTAGCATTGCCATGTATGTGCGGGGGGACAAATTGACTCCAAAACGAGCGTTGACAATCTACCAAAATAAATGCATCAATTTTACATAACAGCCAATTAGAAATTAAATATAATCTAGTAATTTAAAAATGCGTTTTTGATCTTACCTGCTCTATATTGTTGGCAACGAAGACAAAATACACGCAGCAGAAGCCCATTTGCGTAATACATAAGAAAATGTTGATCAGGGTTCTATTAAAAACCAAAGGTCACTTATTATTAATTACTTTCCACAATTCCGATTTTCCAACTCACAAGACTAGGAAGGCAAACAAAATTACCTTGCAAACCCCGAAAATTTCCGTAAACCGATTGGTCCAACCTTAAAAGACGTTTCAGCCACTTCCGCAAAATTTAAAGAAGGTACTTGAGTTCTTCTGCACAGCTCATGGGCACACTTAACCTTTGGATTCACATTATTAAGTAATTTTAAAAGCCATAAATACATATTATCAAAATAGTTACGACAATGTAGTGCGAAAGTGCCAAATCGGTACCAATAAGTGCATGGTGTGTACACAAATGAGGCCTATGATGACCGTACCAAGTGTGCCAACTGCCAACCCAGCATTTCTGAAAGCATCTGGCATAGCCAAAATGCCAGTTCCAATATTTCCTTTCAGAAGATGAACCATGGTGTCGAAATTCCTTGTAAATTCACAAAAATTATATTTCTGTCATTTAGTTGCCACTAAATAATAATAAGTTTTGGGCTTCTATATTGTAATATAAATTAAAAATGCTTAGCGGCACTAACGACGTTGGATGGTCGATTTGGCGTCTAGAGAGAGGGTCAAAATGTTCCCCTGTAACGGAATAGTCATGATCAGCGGTAGGTTTCTGTAAGGATATCGCCGTTGTTTTCGCACCACCTGGTCTCGTGTACAAATTATTTTCCGGGTCTGACTCCTGCGTCCTATTTAAACAAATTAAAACACGTAAGTAAATTATATAGACTCGTGCTTTAAGCTGAAGGTCAAGAAAACTTAATGCTCAGACTGTGAACTATTATCGTGAATAACAATACCCTTTCTCTTTCTGGAAAACCATAATGGTATTTACACTTAACACTTCGAGGATTATGTTTAACTGCCAAACGCAAGATTGCGACTGGTTCCTAAACTTGTGGAATTATACGAGTTTAAGTCGAAACTCATCTCTTGGGTAATATCTCATTTATTGAAGAATAAGATACAAGAGGAAGGTTAACACTCATTGTGGGAAGGATGCAACGGGAAATGAGGTGAGAGTATGTAAGAAGACGGGGTACATACATGGTGGTAACTTAGTTACATTTACCTCGCACTATACTTGTTTCGAGGTTAATGGAGTCATTATCATAGTTTGTTATTTTCATCAAACGCAGACAACGTAAATACACTGGAGGGTATAGCACTTTGACAACCCTAAATGTACATAAGCCAATTATTGTAACAAAATACCCATCGAGGTGGGAGCCAGTATCAGCTTGGAGTAATAGAGGTTCAGCTTCTTCTTTATGACTCATCTTCAGGATAGCTACTTTTCAAGTTAGATGGGTTGCCTGCGTCGGGGCTTAATCCACGATATCTGTTGAATGACAAAAATTGATATACATTTCACTTTGACACATTTATTTTTGACATTAAGCATACTAAAAATTATTTTATATCTAAAACGTAAAGAAGTAAAAATATTTCGATTCCAAACAAAAGTAACAACAAATACAAGTTTTAATACTGGAGGAAACTCTCATTTCACACTTCATTTTTTACAAACTATTCGTAAAGAAAAGGCGTGTCAACTTTCATTTGAAAAATCAGCTTGCAGTTAAAATCGCCACACTGTACTGGTACAATTTTCTCTCATTTCTCACACAGTGAAGGTATTAAAAATACGTTCGATTATATTATTTTCAAACCTATACTTGAGTTTAACGCATTTTTTAAAGTTTAAGACTATCGATATGAATAAAACATCTATGGAGTTAACGTGATTATGTTTTACATTTTATATCAAAAGATTTTCCCCTTCATGACAGATTTCTCACGCTAATATTTCACGAATGACCAACGTATTGATTACACTCACATGATTTCAATCACAAATTTTAATACCGTTAAGTATACTTAGGTCAGTTTGAGCAACTTAAGACACTCTAGTCCAAGCAGTGTCTGGTTTGGAGCCATCTAATAATGTCCATGATTTATTAATTTAATCTTAAGTAATCATTTATCCTTGAGTTAATGACCGAAAGAAAACCAAATCGCCTTACGACACTTGTTGGTTTCTCAGGCGAACTTCATTAGTATTCTAAAATAAATCCTTTAGTTAATTCCACTTTATTACCTTAAACTGTTCCAAGTTCTTGAACTTGAAACAAGAGTATTTCGTGGTTAAATTTTTTTCAAAATCTACCCAACTCGCATTAAATCCACAAACTTAATTATATAGCTATTGAATACACAACTAAGAAGGATCTACAATAAAATCACAACATATCAGTTACACTCAACTGAGAATTTCAATTCGAAAGCAGCGAAAAATACACTTCCCTCAGATTATCAATACTTTGAAGCACATTCCCCAACTGTTGCCTAGTCTATATACATTAGTCCTGATCTAGGTGACTAATCAATGGATTAATAGATTCATTACTAGTTTTCTCTACAAAATTCTCATACCTAACTGTTTAAGATCCACGCACTAAATCATTTATAACCTACTAAAAACATCTGTGTAAATATTAATTTTAACCACATCAATTAATGACAATTGGAAAACTTCAGGGTTTACAGAGTCACTTAACAAAACCAGTATAACAAAATGCAATAAGATATCTTTTGCATATCCTATACGTTAAATGCATACAATTTTCTGAGGCTAATAAACTTACTCTAATCGTCTGCAAGCCGTATTCACAGTCAAATATATATCGACTATAGCTGATTAAAGTTGATTGGAATATGTGTAAAGAGTATCCACCTCAGGTCCACTTGCTCTACAAATGATCCCCGATTCGAGCCACAGAAGTCTAACAATATTTATTTACACATGAGGCAATCCACCAGTAATCCGCATTTGTCACCTACACGATTTTATACAACACAAAAGGTCAACTATTAATCTCCGATAAAAACATTTCACTTCCGCTTTTCCCAATCACTCATTCATCATCATCATACGGATCAGTTAAATACAGGTACTATTCCCATTCAAAAATCAACATACATTCACCACATCCTCACCAACGCAATAATTATTCTGACAATCTAATCAATCAAGGACTATTACTTAACCAGAAACTCTCTTATTTCAACATAAACATACAAATAATAAAACATCCGGCCTCAAATACCCCCCCCCCTCTCATACACAACAAATGCACAAAATAACACAGATTTCAAATGAATGCCTACTTTATATTTTTACAGCCACGATTAAAATCCATACCTGATCATTTCAAAAACACTCACTTAACCACATTGAGAATATTGCGTGAATTAATCAGACAATTCTCGACACATCACATTCACAGCTGGGAGCTAACCAAATTCAAAACTCCAACTCTGTTCTTAAGATTCCTCTTTCAACAATGTTAATATTTTTAAATTCAAATATATATACACTCAAGTGTCCTCTTGATTTGACACTTTCCTATATACATTGATGTTGATGATTGTCAGTTGCTGTTTATTACTATTACTCTATAATATTTTTCAGCTCTATATTATAATTCTCTTCATAATAATAATAACAACACATACTATGTCCCTGTCAGTACAGCTAAGGTTGTAAATTCGGACCAAATTGTGACCTGTGAGTATTAGTTTTGCTATTGTGCTTTATTTGTGCATATACTTTATAATATTTCTCGAAGGACAACAATATAGTTTTAAAAATTTTAATAACAATAAACAATAATAATATTTCCTCCTTATATTTATGTATTTATGGCTAAGAAATAGTATATGTTAGGTTGTGGCTGGGTTCTATGCTTTTATGTATCTGCTGTTACTGCAGGTATAATGATAATGTCCTGCAGTATGTGAAGGGCACGAGGTTGTCTCGATGGTACATATAGTAATAATCTCAATCAGCGCACAAAATATTCCACTAAAACTTTTGAAACCTCTTAACATAAACAAGTGGTCAGTTTTACGTGCTTTCTTTCTATATATCACAGTGTCTGCAGATACTTTAAATGTACATATTGAGAGAGAGAGAGGGACAAAAGGATTGCAAAAGGTGCGGGTATAATGCTCGGACAAAGGAAGTTTATGTTTGACTATTTCTGACTTTATACAACGAAGATATTTATTATTGACAGTTGTGATTCTAAATCTGCTCTTCGGTTCTCTGTCTTCTAAAGTAAGTACTAAGGATATTGTCAAATAATGTCTAGGCCATATGGAGAGAAAAGGAGTTTTTACCTCCTTGTGCTTCTTGCCTGACCAGAACCAGAACTGACTTTTCTCTTGTATATTTCATCCAGCATTATTATAGAATAGAACACATAGTGGTGTATGTGCAGAACGTAGGAGTCTGCATATATATATATAGTAGATATAGATATTTTGCTAGTGGCGACTGCCTTGTATACGATTCTCAGCATACGATGCTGATGCTCCTATAGAAATTGAACTGTTTCCACAGCTGGAAGATTTATATCTAAATAATTGTCTAACATGAGTCAGTGGAGCATAGAAACTGCCCTGGACTTAAAACTTTGTAGGATTAAAGACCATTAGCAGCATTAGCATATAAATAGGTAATGTGTGGGTTTTAACATTTACATCACTATAATTACTTTTACTCCATATGGGATGAAACTTCGAAGTCAACAATCTATATGTGTATCTATATGCACAATAGAAGGAGCAAAATTGATTGTATTGTTTGTATATATTTATATTTGAGTATAACCTTGGTAAGGTTGTATACAGAAAGAACAACTTTTATAGACAGAAACTATACTCTTGGGAGATATTCCTGTGTATAGAGATATATTTGATAATGCTATAAGAATAATAGGTAGAGGAAGGTATTTAGTATTTTTTACAGGCTTTTAAATGGAATTTTTGCCATGCGTGCTTAAATGCATGATGGGGAAACTGCGTTTTTAGCTATGAGATGATATTTTTTAACGAAAAACTGATGCACTGCTGCACATGGAAAAATTTTGATAAAACATCATCGTCGTCATTCTTCATCTTGCCATGAGCTACTGAATCTATATACTGAGTTATGTCATCCAATTTCTACTCCTGACAGGGTTAGCCAAGCTTTGAACTCAACGGTCCCTGTGGGGTAGTGGCTTTGTCATTATAAAGCCATAAAACAACTTGTAGTTTATTTACTTGAGCGTAGCTGATAAAAAAGGTCGATTATAAGCAAGAAAATATATAGAATTTAAAATGAAACCTATGAGAATCGATTGTATAGGACCCCGGGAGGGCGTCAGTCATTTCATAATTTTGTGAGGCCGAAGTTCACAGGACTATTATTTCAATAAAAATAAATTAGTGATTGTCCATTCTGAACCTAACTGCTATAGAATTTTAGACAATAGCATAAATAGACTTTTGTACAGCTGACAAAGCATATTAAAATGTTAATTTGGATTTTTCTATGGCTGAAGTGATTTAATATTTGGACTCGTCCTCACTTTCAGAGCATCATAGCATCATCCATAAATATTTCATATAATACTTGGAATTCTTGATGTCGTGAAATCGACTATTAATATTTTGACCGAAGTGGCCTCTGTATTTTTCACTAGATTTAAACATAGATACAATACTATGTAATATACAAATGGATCTGTATGCATTGATGCATTTTTAGCCCTTGGTCGTTTCTCCTTTCTTTCTATTTTCGAGGTTCGCCAACTTTGTCCTATGTAGCTAGTTTCCCGATTAATGCCTGTTGGTCAGAATGATTGTATTTGAACTGACGAAAAGTTACAGGATGCAGGAGGTGTTACAGCGGAACTGGAATTTAATTATCATTGGAATAATATTAGAACACCTGCTTCCAGCAGTAAGAATTATTAGCCATAGGAAGATGCCGCGTTGTAGGTGGTAATCCACGGAGGAGTCGCCATAATATGAATAACATTACAAGAAATGAACAAAACTATACACATTTCAATGGAAAATTTTCGAGTTCAAGCAGCAGCATAAGGTTCCCCTGTTATGAATTAGTTAGTTTAGCATTTTAGCAAAGGCAGTTCCAGTACATCCAGATTGCTTCAATGCACTATTATTAGAAACTGTTTTACCAGTACAATTGTAGCTATTTTAATCCCTTCGTATTTTTGGATGTTCAGCATGTTCCTACCTGTTATTAAGACTTATTTTTGGAACCCAGTCAGAAAAGGCCATGTTAAATCCAATTTTAAAATAGATAAAAATTTTGAAGCATTTAATTTTAAAAACATGCCAACCTAAATTTTTAGGGCTTGTAAAAGGAAAGTTGTAATTGGAAGAAGGGAATCCGTAAAACTCATTTAACTTATTACAAGTGAGATAAAAATAGACTTGGTTGGCGGGAAATTAGTGTTTCTGTTCTCTGCTTGGCCTGATATTACTACCTGACTTGAATGGTCAACAGAGGTAGTAAAAGGACCATACCAGGAGGTGGCCATGGCTTATCACTGTAAACTTTTCCATGTAAAACGGGTACTTTTCCATGTTTTGTGGCTCTAGTAGTAATTATTTGCTGTTTTAGCACAAGGCACAATTTTATTATTAGTCCAAACACTGAAAAAACGAAATTCCAGTTTTCCAAAAAGAGAAGTTGCGAGTTGAGGTGTACAAATACCCCTATCATTAAACATACTAATACCAAACGTTTTGCAAAATATTATCGCTTTGGCTGCATTGTGCTGACCAAAGTGGGGCCGGTAATCAGAGATTTTTATGAGTTGGCCACCTAATGCAAGTCATAGCACTTTACATCATGAATACCATTGTGAAGTTTAAGGAATTTTGATCTACTAAAACATTGGCTGTACTCACATGGAGAGGTAGATCAAGGTTGATAGATTATGAAGGTATAAGTTGTTATCTTTCAGAATTGCCATTGCAGGAATTTGTAGCCCGTTAGGGACAGAAGATACAAGGGATTTAGTAGGAGGAACATTTTCAGTGTTTTCATTTAGGGAACTCGCACTAATTTCGAGGTATTTTCCTACCTCCATCTCACACTCGGCTCCCTATATCTTCGGTCCCTGGCGGACTTAAAATTCCTGTAATGCAATTCTGAAGGATAAAAATTTATGCCTTCAGAATTGATCAACCTTGTGCCTCCACGTGAGTACATCTATAAATGTTGTAGCAGAACAAAATTCCTTAAACTTCACAAGGGTATTAAATGGGTTGAAATACTATAACATGCACTAGGTGGCCAACTCACAAAATCTCCATAAATTGTTGAGCATCTTTCACTTTTTTCCCGTTTCATGAAATACAAGGCACTTTATTACTGCAGGCTCGTGTAATAAGTCGCGTCTCTAAACATTTACGTAATGTTAAAAAAAATTGATTTCCGTTCCGGCACCACTGAGGTCAGCATCAAATCTTTTTTTGAACTGGAATTTCGTTTTTTCACTGGTTAGACTAAATGTGCATGCATGGTTCGAGAATGTCAGTAATCTTCTCCCTCCTAATCTGTCACTTACATTTTCCATCTAGAGGCAGAATAACAAATTTGCATCAAAATAATTATGATTGTCAGCCCGTTCAGTTTGGTTACTCGTACCTACATCGGATAGAATAATTTATGGTGAATGAGTAAGACTTTTACTGTGGAGTGGCAGAGGATACTGACTTGTTGTTAACTTAACCGTATATTTTTTAATAACCGTGGAATAAGAATTTAATGAAAATCGAGGCAATTCTACTATTATTTTTAGTACTACTACTGTATTATTTATGGGAAATGTAATCCTGTTGCTCTTGTACAGCTTCCAGTAAATAAATCTGTTATTGTAACATGAGGGCACCACAATTTTAGAGAACGCAATTTCCCGCAGTTCACATCTTCAATTGCGAATCGCGAACAACTCCCTCTTAGTTCAGAAATACGCCCTGAACCGGAATATGCTCTCTCGAAGGCTACAGCATTTAAGTAGCTACATTTTACTATGCTGGAACTGGAAGGCAAAGTACATCCAGAGATTGATTGGATTGAATTTTAGGTATAATTTTCCATGGATAGTGGATTCTGTTAATCAGATCTGTTCAAAGCCACTAGCCTCCATTTAATGAGGACCGTGTAACGGGCCTTTAAATTGTTATCCCAGCTATATTATATGGCATACAGAAAATACTTAAAGCATTTAAATGCTTTGACTTTGACTGGAAAGTATTTTTGCAGTTAGTCACCAGCTTCATTGGTTTGAATGTACCAATGAGCACGCGATATAGACGGTTTTCCTCATTTCTGATTTCCATGAAATTGCTCTAATGACTCGTGAGCAAATGGCCACCGTATAAATCAACCACCATGTTAGTACGTACTGTGCTGGAGATTATGTGTAACTGAAGATGCTTTATGCAATGCATGCGGCTAATGGAAACAAGTATCAAGTATGAAGGATGAAGGACATTAAATCCGAGCTAGTACCATAGCAGGAATATGAATATTTTCCATTGATTTATATCAGTGGATGAGGTGAGGCGTCTGAATGACTGCTGGCTTTGACTTTCGCGTGGAAACCTCGGCCGTTAAAGAGCCAATGAATTTATCGATTAGCCGCATCAATTAATTTTATTAATAGCAATGTATGTATAATGATCGGAATAAGAAAAGCTTGAACTTTACATTTTCATGATTAGTTATCAAAAGCTGAAACATATTCTGGAACGTTTTCATGCAAATAATTACATTTGGATGTTGGATGAGATTCCTGTGGTTAAAGAACGGTGAAGTTTAATCTGTGATATACGTTTTGCAGATTTTTAAAGTTTATGATCTCTGGCACAGTTAGTGATAAGTTGTCGCCTATTGAAAAATAGACCACAGGAAAAGCTTGCTGTCTCGTAAACCATAACAAAGGTGAAAGCATATGTATAGTATTATGTATTTTTATTCTATGAACTAACTTATTATGAACTAAAGTGCAAGAGCAGAAATAATTATTATTGAATAACATATTATTTTGTAATACTGTGTCTATTGGCAAACATCGCACGATGTCAGTTGTAGAATAAAATCTACGTTCTCTCTCTGGTCTCATAAGTTAGCTTAGCTTATTGAGACTTTTTGCACATACATACATGGAACGTGCACTAAATATAATTGTCAAGTGATCGAAGCCATTTAGTACGAATCGAAAGCAAAAATCTTTTGCGCACCAAAATTACTCATATTGTTGGAGAAGGAAAGATTGTGTTTATCGCAACTTCTCTACCGCAGTACATTTGGGCAAAGGTAAAGAAACCGCCCTTAAAAGCTACGACTACATATAATGCAAGAGTTGTGAGATGTAGAGTGTATTTAAATTTAATCACTATTTTATTCCAAAAAAGTTCCGAGAATCCGAAGTAGTAATAATACTCACACCAATAAGCCTATTAAGCCAAATTGCATGAATACTATATGTAAGTATACACTGTTAGGTTTTCTGGTTTATGTGACGAAAGGTCTAATCGCTAGTAAGAGAGGAAAGATTATTTCCAGCTAATTTTACTTTTACAATGTAAACATTAGTGCCCTATTCGTGATTAAAATTCCGTGTAAGAATGAAATACTCGCGGAAAAAATGTTTTGTATTTACAGTGCGTTTGTTTGTATACGTACATAATCTTTTACTCGGGTGGTGTCTTCATTAACTTTTAACGTCTGTTTACCTAAAAGCAATCATTTTCTTCGCCTCCAATGCCTCACGAAGCAACCACATATTTCCTCTTGTGGGATCGAATTAACTAAATTATATTCAGATACACAGATATTCCACAAGTATGCATTCTATAGCTATACATCATGGAAACATCACGGTGGGAAAAGCTGGTAGGTATTTGTGTCAATAATACAACGCACTCCTTTAAAATGAAACTAATAATTTTTGACTTTTTGAGCATATAAACTTATATGTATAGATATTATATTGTGATTACGTGAAAGAGCGTCAACTAATAATCTTATCCGTGCTACTGGGGCTGATAAAATAAAAACAAGTATAGTTCTGTACGGCAAAGTACTGGAAAAATTCGTCAGTAATTGATCCACAAACAGTTTTGACTTCAGAATTATATTTCCTAAGAATACCTATGTAAGTTAGTACGATTTCCTAAGACTACAATGATTTCATGTATGTATTCTCTTTGCATTGTTCCTTTTTTAGATTCTTAGCTGGCTTTGTTCAGTTATATCAAGATTTGAGCTGGCTTCCAGAGTTAAAAATTGTTTCATTATTCACGTGCGTCAAATAATTTTTAAATGCTTAAGTACTTACATAAAAAGTTTAGTGTGCATGATGCAAACAAAATCTTTCAGACGTATAAAATAAATTATTAGTACAAATGTCCCCTTCCTTGAAATTACGCTTTTATTCTAGTCATGTGCAAGTATGAAACAAGTTAAGAGGTTATGCTTTGGGTAAAGTATAATAATGTATGAACGCATTTCGTATGTGTCTTATTAACCATATGATTTAGTTTTTTGTACGAATCTGTACTGCATCTTTTTTGTGAACATTCAACACTTGAATTGAAGTGTTTGCACAGGCATCGTAGGGGAGATATAATGTTTAGAGAAGTACTTACATACGGACATTTGCCTAATCGTTTTGCATCACTAATTTACAACAGTATATACATGCATACAACCGATCCACTTTTTCTCAGTAAATTTCCACCAGACATTAAACGAGAAGACCGAAAGGAAGAATTAAATGGAAAAATTGGACTTGACACGGGGAGATTTGGTTTTGTAGATATTTGTTCTTCAAATATATACATAGACCAAAGTTTAACAATTTAAAATAAATATACACATTCCAATAATCGGAAGTCGATAAAAACGGGATATTACTACTCTAATTTAAATCCAATGAATAACGCTATCAGAAGACAAATCGATCTTGTATTAAATACCAGTAGCTAAGTATACTGCTGCCTGATTAAATTATACATTCGATTTCACACTATAGTCCTTTTCGATAGTTGATGTAATGAACTAGGCCTGACGAAAGAGATCAATCTTTGAAAGAATGTCTCTACAGGGGAGGGACTGTATAAAATATAATTCGTAGATTTATTAAGGTTGGGATTGAACTGGACACGATTTACGGATCATAGCATGTTTAATCTGTACATTCCAGGAGAGTATGTCTAAATATAATTAATCGATTAAAATCTTGAATGGGTACAGATACAGACTAGTAGAGCAAATAGCTAACACAATTTAAACATGGTAATGGATATCATATAACTACGGTTGGAGCGGACTTGTGCTTTATAGCCAGGAAAATTTCTTCACTAAACAAATAAACCTTCACCTGCAGGTCGACCGTTCGATATGTTCAGTTTAGAATCTGAGTTATCACTTCAGACGTGAATATATAAGATTAACAGTCTACTGCACTTCATCTTTAATCCGTCCAATCAATTGAAACATAAAACCTGCTAATTCAAGTCTTTTTCCAGAATGAAATTATCAAGTTAAATATTTACTAAGACATTTATACAGATGCGATGAACCCGGCAGTTCTTCCCAAGAATACGTAAGACTAATGTACTTGCATCTTCATTAGCATGATTGCATTTCATCGCGTTTACTCCGTGCAAACTAACTACAATTGGATTTACTGCATTAATCTGCACAGGATAAGGTTCGAAACCTAAGAAATCATAGGTTTTACAAAGGTTGGCCCTGTCAGCTTTGCATGTGCACAAACAGTACGTGGTGATGCTAAGAAAAACGAAGAGATAACCGGCGTTGGACTTCCATCCAATGCTCCCAAGAATGAAAGGTTATTTCATGCCGCTTTATCCATTGCCGTAGTTATCTCTGAAAGTTTTATAATATGCACGATAAATTATTTAATCACCAGTTCGTGCAAATCCGCTACGAAAATAACAGAACGCGAACGGAGACAATGAACGCAGGAAGATAGTATTACAGAAAAACTAAATTAATGTTACAAATTTTATTAACTGCATGGCTAAAGTAACCGATTATATATATCACATAATATATTGGGAGTAAACTTTAAAAATAAATAATTTATTCGGGTTACTTTTTTACGTCATATACTTGCAATTTCTGTAAAATTTGCGAATGATTTCCTCCGTAACATTATTGACAATAAACAAATGTGAGGAAATATTAATTCATTGAAGTGCACGTTAATGGCATTTTCATAGTTTCATTAAGCGGAGTGGTATAAAATCAGTAACGAAATCAGCAAGTAAAGTACGGCGACCGGTCCCAGAGCCATATACTTCTTCTCTGCAGTAGCGGTATTGACCAGAATACGGGAGGCAGCTTCAAAACACAACATATAATTAGTTAGAATTTAAATTCGAACAATACCACACACAAAGGCATAAGAAAAGTTCCTGCCAAGATCTCTAAGGCAAAAAGTAGTTCATAACTTCACAAGTTAAGAATCAACAGCAATAAACATGATCTTTATACCTCATGAAAACTGATATTACAACCCGAAATTACGTCTCCCATTATAAAATAACACTTGTGTTTAACCGACTTGTAAGTCGGTTAAATTTTTCGCAGTTTCAAAAACTGGGACAATTGTATTGTATTGTAACTAAATTCCTGTCTTGCCTAACCTTATTAAGACAAACAAAATTGCAAATTCTAAACAAAAATCTATTAATGAAATTACTGAATACCCATAAAGATTTAGAAGGTGCATTCTAGGCTATAGTTGCTTGCCTAGTTATTGTTATTAACTTACCGAAAGCTGACCATGCTGCTCCACACACGGATATTATAAATCGCAGGAACCAAGTACCATTCGAAACATCTAGCAAGTGCATTGATTCGAATATTGTTGCGGCTATAGCTAATGGCCCGAGACAGTACCCCAGCACACAGATGCACTGGAAAATAGAGCTGTAAACAAACGAAAACTTTGTGTTAAGCAATGGATTTTCTACTTTCTTAACAATGACATTACTATGACATTTTCTGCTTACATTTTACAAGCTGTGATAAACACGAAGTTATAGGTAATGACACCCACTCCGACCCAAAACAGGATGAAAATTTGGGTGAACTGTGAACCATCCGAATCACCTCTAATACCCTGGAGAATTCTGAAAGAATAAAATATTAGTTAAATTCAGTTTCAAAGTACCTAGCTCATAAGAAAATAAAAACATGATAGACTTACAAGCCAATATAGGTGCACATGATGAGTGGTCCCCACAGATCCCCTGTGAAAGAACAAAAGAAACATAACCCTTCATTACAGCAATAACGATAGATGTCGAACAATCAGTTACAACTGTGGTATAAGAATAAAGCATAGTAATCCAGCATGAAAACTTTCTACCGCTCAGAATCGTTAATGGGTCATTAACCTTACTAGGTGTCCGGAATGAAATTAACAAACGTTGTTACACCTTAATACGATAAAAAAAATCCTGAATCAAGCTCCGAAAAGACGAGCTTAAGTGTAGCTGTATTTCAATTCATAATTGGTCCCAAGCTTAATCACCACGAAATCCTTGATTTGGAAACTGCATTCCTGCCATGATCCTTATTATGTTATATAAACTAATTTATGTGTATAACAATGTTCAAAAGAAATGGGATAGGCAGTCGTATCCTTGAATTAACAAAAATAATCACTGAATGTGATTACAATAAAATGAATTATTCGAACTATTAAAACAATAAAAGCATCTTATAAAGCAAGAGTTAACTATCCACCCCTCAGAATTATCTACTCCCTCCAGTTTTGCAAAAATTCCCAATATTCTATCCTTCTATTTTCTGTAATAAATCATCGCTACGGTAGGTTTTGGAGGGATACTGGAATTCTTAAAACAAGGGCTCAAATTTTTCGAATTCATTACCCAATTCAAAATTATGTTTAATCCATCATTTCTGCAAAACTTGCTTTCGAAATTCCTCAAACTAAACAGAAATAATAAATATCTTACATTCTTTCATGATAATATTGTTCGCACTAGGTGCTAACGCACCCCCAATCTTCTTCCCAACTGTCTTCAAGTCTCTGGTCTATGAATGCAAAAGATAGGTTAACATCAAATCGTTATAAGATATTTTTCACCATCATACCATCGCAGATACCACATGCATGCCACCAACATTCATGAAATTCCATGAAAATTTTCTCAAATTCCTTCACCTTTCCTTCTTTCAAATTCCTCTACTCTAAAATCAAAAACAAGGGAGCCAACTCACAATTGTATTTATGACAGGCTCATCCAATGTATTATAGTCAGCATTAGAAGTCTCCACATCATTGGATGGTAACTCTGGGATGATTATGTCACCTTTTAACTGTGAGCTCAATAGGTCCGGATCCGATCCGCTGTTCTCCAGTGAAATATCCATATTGTTCCTGGAATTCCTTTTACAAATACAAACAAACAATCAAAACACCTTAAATACAAAAAATGATTGGTCTAATCAATGCAAATACGACCCATAGAAAGTACACACTCCCAATAACTGCCCCAATGTTCAAAACAAAAATATTTTATGACACGTGAACAAATCAACGTGTCACTTACCAACCGAAGTTATTTGACGCTGGACTGTCACTTTTTCCTAGGTTTTACACAAGCCAGTTCACAGGAATGTGATAATTATTACCGTTCACCGAGTTGACACAAATTTCAACCCCAATCTAATTACCATATGCTGTACGTTTTAGTCCCATCAAATTATTTGCTCATTTTTAACTTACACCACAAAGATTTTTTGTAGAAATCAGCAAATTTTATTTCACCGTATTCCTATGAAAGCGCAACTCAATGATCGGTGTTCCAAGAATGGAACGCAGGAATTTAGGAATATTTTATACATCACTCAAACCACCATTGGGCAACATCTCCAACTTTCTAAGCCCAACCGCCAATGAATTCCCTTCATTTACATACCAACCATCACTTTCTCATCCCCTCTTCTATAAACAGCTTCGTTTTTCTTATAAAAATTCACAGAGAATTTATATTACTCCAGATACCGGAACTTTCAATACCTGTAAAGAATGTATAATTAAAGTACAGGTGAACTGAAATGTGGAATATCTAATAGATAATTACTTTTTAAGAACTTCCTCTCAAACTGGATGGATAAACTTGACAAGGCAGCAGAGAAATAAGGAGGATTGCCCAACCATGGCCCCAGTCTCCTTCGCGCATAGAATTTGACGCATCCACGCAGCTACAGGTGTCTGCGTGGAGTCCTCGGCGCAATCTCACGTTGTTAGGATTCTTTTGTCCCATTCCTGGCATTCTTTATACCAGAAACCGTGGAGTTGCGCTCCGGAACTACGATCGTAATTTTTAGTGAAGAATAGAATCATCGTTAACGACCAAAAGTTTCATCAAAAACGTCCTCCTGGACCGTCGGGGTAAGAAGTTTTAGTATTTTTTCATCATTTTTACCAAAAGAGTTGATTGCTAAAATATCAGAAAGAATTATTAGTCAGTTGAAGTTGATTGCACGATTGGTTCCTCTCAGAGCTGTGGGTATACTTATCTCTCTACTTGAGTGTGTAAAAACTAAAGAGTATTCTCTTCGTTCTATATCTTTGGCTCTCTCTTGACTCTAGTCCCTACACAAAATAATTGTGACAGTGGCACAAGTTATACATACACAGGATTTTCGAAAGAGTGGATTTCGAAGAAAGTGTGGATAAACAAATCACGAACATTACGGACCAAGTTCTACGGGACATTATTTTTTCAAAAAATATTTAATAAGGTGTGATCGTCTCTTCTGACTCATACAATAAATCAACAAGCAAAGTCAGTCAAGCTCCGGTTGAGTTTGAAGTCAAGTAGGAGCAAAGGTACGGTGAATTCAAATTATCTGGAATTTTGAGTTGTTAATATAGAGATGTAATTTTATATAATGCTAATAATTATTGTTCTATGAGGGAGTTGGGAATTTACAACCTTATTAGAGGTCGTGACAGTAATGAGAAATGTATCTGACGTTTTGGTGATGGTAGCAATTTTATTGTTGACATTATTGCAGTTTCGTCAAAGCCTAGTGCTGCACAAGTTGCTCATGAATAGAAATTATTGGTGTGTCGAATCATGGATGGTAAACATGAGAATTGAGTATGTGATCGGAAATTTGATGTTGCAAGGGTATTTCTTCCGTGAGATGAAGTTATAGGCAGGGAGGAAGGTTGATATGTGGAAGTGATCTTGTGAACCGTGTGGCTCAAGTTGATGCCGTGAAATGTACTTACACTGTAGAGTTCGGGGTGAGTTCGTTCCTTTGGGATGATTCAGTCAGAGATTCAAACTGACTTGACTTCTTCGGTGGAGCCATCGGCAGGGTTGTTTTGATCAGTCATAATTAAAAATTGAATGTGATTATTTTTTAAATGCTATTTTGCCGGGTCTCTTTTCCCGCTTGAAGTGCAATTGTCATAATTCTTTAGATTTAATGTTGGTGTCATACCTGAATTAGATTTGGATGATGGTCAGTTGATAAAAGGAAATTTACGAACCTTGACGGCGCGTTTCATGGTTCTGAGTCATAGATAGGTGCAATTCAGAAATAGATTGTTGATTCCTTAAGGATACTTGGACGAGGTGTTTGAATTTTCCAATTAGAACACTTTTTTTTATTGTTGGGAAATAAAAACACCTACGAGGTACAAGCACTTGGGCGGGAATAACGCATCTTGATGGACATATAACGAAAGATTAACTAGCACTTATTTTGATCATTGAGGAACCTCTATAGTATTAATTTCATAGTCCAATAACATGTCCCCAGGTGCACGTAAACTTAGCGTGGTAATTCCCGTGCCTTTACTTCTGGCTATTATAACTTCCTAGAGCGTTTGGTTAAGCCTTCTTCCATATTTCAGTCAATCCAGTTTTCAAGTTTGATAATCAATTTGTTGGAACCTGGGGAAATCTTGGGTCATATTAGTACCTCAGGGAACATGTATAGAGACTAGTAGCTAATATTCCTTACTCATGAGAATGGTTTGTACTACATAGAATTACAACACTTACTGTATGTAAAGTTGTAAAGTGCATGGAAAAATAATAGATAGCAGCTTGAAAGCATAAGCATAGGATGTTATTATTGTAAACGGGATTTTTTGTTTGGCACATTGACTGTATTTATGAAGAGAATATTTATTCTTATACATGGAATGGAATAAATAGAAGCGTATAAAGTAGAAATCATGACTAGTTCATTGAAGAGATTGAAGATTAAGGGAAGAAGTACATTTGGAACAGATTCAGAGCTGGAAGATGATGTGATAATTTTTTTCAATTTTTGTCATCTATACGCGAAAACGTGGGGAGTTGGGAAAGGTTTCTGTATACCAACTCTGCTTGCAAAAGCAAACTGCACTGTCTGGTTGTGCCAACTTGAAATCTGGCAAGCGAAACTCTCGAAAGACGAGATAGGATTGGTTAGAGTGATGATTCAAGTTTAGTTTCCATGAATTTCAGTCAGGGTGACGTTGATGGTGAATCCTATTCTTGTACAAAAGTGAATCGAAGTGCTCAATTTCGTACATTAAAAAAATACAGCGTTTCTTAAGTAGTAGAGGAGTCGAGTTGTGTGGATATGCACGGAAGGACCTGTAGCTTATGTATTTGGCTGGACTGCCTATATGCCATATGCAGCCACAATTCACAATCAGTCTCAGATGTACCATGCAATAATGATGAGATCATGAGTGTTAGTACTAAATGTGCATGGCTTTGCATATTGAGTAGTTTAGAAAAGTGAGTGAGTGCATGACTGCTATTGAGACGGTGTGGTACATGCGTCTAGGTTGCTCCTGCTTACAAGCTTCACATGAACGGAGAATAAAAAGGGTGGGCAAGTTGAGGCTAGTTGATTTCATATGTGAGCAGGAACAAAGGAATATATGTGATCATTAACTTGAGCTAAGAGATGAATACGAGCAAAAGTTTTCATAGCTAAAAGTGCGTCTCATCTCGAAAGTGCTTAGCTGTGTACTGTGGCAGTAAAGTAAGAAATAAGCTAGCACAGGAAGAAGAAGGTTGTTAGATGGTAAGGTAGGTAGGTAGTAGGAGAGTACCTCTATATTTTCCTTTATAATTCTCTCAATTTGTGTACACTTGATGGGAAATACATATCTGTACTTTCGTCGTAGGCTAACAATACGATGCAAACTGGGATTTAACTTGCATCTGGATGCTGGATGCACGAGAGAGAGAGAGAGCTACACATTCATACTTACTCACACGCTAGCGATTATTGTTTCTACTCTTCATCTCATCTTGTATCACCGGTTCTTCCATACGAAGCCTATTACGCAGCAGTTTGTGTTGCCGGTACACAATGCCCAATGTTGGGTTGGTACTTGACAAAAGGGAAATGAGTTTTTTTGGCCAGAGTGAGGGTGGGTTGTTGATGGTCGTTAGCGGTTGTGGCCGGAGGCCTAGCTGAGGACTTGGAGCCCTGGTGAACCGGTTGAGTCAAAAACGATGGGATAACACCTGTTGTCTTTGCTTTCTTCTTAGGTCCGTCCGTCGATCTACCTTGCTAGCTTGACTAGATGTTGTCAAATGCTCTGTGTGAGTATGTAATCTCTGCTGCTGTAAGGTTTTCTTTCTTCCGTCAGCACAGTTTGTAGTTGTTTCCGTGGTTGCTCTTAGCACACCATTAGGCGAGTTAATCTTGTATGTATATGTATATTCGTAGTTGGGGATAATGTCACCAACTTGAAATACGTCTGTGGGGACATGAGAATGGTGACTATGCTTGAGGAGGAACGAAACGCTGTAGTTTTATGCCAGAATCAATGGATTCTTGGTAGTATTTTATGGATGATGGCGTAAAAGTAAGCATTTGGTATAGAAATGAGTTTAATAAAACAAGGTAATTACAAGATGCATGTTAGAGCATTCATGTATAGTATTCTCAACCGAGCCAGCTACCATCTAACTTAATTGATTAGGTTTTTGTTGACCAACTTCTATCTTCTGTTCAGTCCTGCTTTAGTAGAGCTACTCCTGGTATATTCATATGTAACTGCAAATTATCATGGTGATAGTGAGGAGTTCGAGACTTCCGTAGCTTTTCAGCAAAACTTGTATATTTCTTGCTTGGGAGTTTTTTCGTGCGAACGCCTGCTTGTGTATTGCCAAGTTAATGAAAAAGAACAGGACTTCCCTCGCTTGGTATAGAGATGAACATGCGGTTGTGAAACGCACATAAAAACAGGAGCTGAAGTGAACGGGTTGACGTTCATGCTCAATTATACCACATCCAGACGGATCCTCCAGTAACAGTTATTACCCACATGAATACATAAATGAGTAGAATTTTTGCTCCGAAATATTAAGTTCTAATTGTGAAAAGATGATAAAATAGATTTTCGTAAGCAGGTTGCATGATGGTTACCGGTGGTATTAGTGGGAGAAACGTATACACAGGAGTTGGAGGTTGTTTCCTAGTTGGTATTAAATCTACAATATGTAAAGGGATGAAAGAGAAGCCGGTCTGATGGCTAAAGAGTAGATGTTCCTTTCGGAGCTGTTTTGCATGCTTAGCATTGCTCGGGAAAGCCCTTCCACTGTCGGCAACAAGGTTGGACCGCGGTAATCCCATTGCAACATCCCCTATGCTTATTGTTAGTTCCCTAGTCGATTCTTTCATATCCGAAGTAGGTACCTACATCCCAACTCGGCAACTTTTAGTCAGCTGCGAGTTTAGCAGACTGTCTTTCAGCTCGCTCTCTCTCTCTCTCTCTCTCTCTCTCTTTACAAATAATATTATGCCATGTGTGCATTTATGTGGGCATGAACGTACATGTGTATACATGTACCCTGGCCCGTCCTAAACCTTCGAGCTGAAGCTGTAATACCCGCTCCTTCAAGGTAGCTACGGCTTCAAGGTTGAACTTACTATTTTTTATGTCTCTTGTAGTAATGTGTATACTTAGGATTGGAACGATTTCACTGAATGTTGCATCCCTGGATGTATTTTGTATCTGCGTTTTTATGTTAGTGCCAGGGAAATGTGTGAGTACATGCATGTATTTATATTAGGGTATATGTTCAAGTTGTAGTAGATGAACTGAAGCCAGGTGCCATCATCGTAGGCATGGTTCCATTGCTCTCTCGTCCTTATTCATCTATTTTTAAACGTACCGTGGCAGAATGAGTGTGTACGAAGGCGTGGATATAGAGTGACTCGAGTACCCTAAAAGCTAAATGCCCCTCCATGACTAGGATTTCTCTTTATAGGATTTTGCATGATGCACATGTACAATCCCTTGATTTCATGAATGGCCTGGAGGCACCGGATCCTTGGACAAAAAATCGGGCCTATGTGTCTGTGTGTGTACTCTAAGCACATCACCTTCACTGTTGTTGAATCGGTTTGAGGAACCAAAATGACGCTTGGAAAACCAAAGGACATGTGGAAATCATCGTATAATTTATAGTTAATTCCCTTTGCCTACCTTCGGCAGGTACTACCAACCTGCTTGCAAGTCGACTTATCTACTTGCTGTCCATTTGTAACAAGTTTCACCTGAGCGTTGTACACAGTACACGAGAATAAAGAAGGTCACAAAAGGATCTTTCATAGGACTCACAACATCCATTCTCCTCTTGTATATTCCTATAGCAGGATTCTAGTTTCTTCTATTTCTACCCATCCTTTCAAACCCCTACAACGGTTGATCCTTCAGAAAATTTTCAAGTTCTGCCAGTTTTATAAGTTTTCTTCCCCTTTCCCCCTTGCTTATTACGAAAATTTTAGAAATTCTGTTGTACTATTTTCTTAACGTGGTTTACAATATTTTCGGTTTGAACTTAAAGATGTTTATTACAAAATTTATTGAGAAAAGAGTGACATGATCAAATGCTTAAAGTTGTTAGCTTCTAGTTAGGCCTCTCACGAACTAAAATTATAATATTCTCGCGGAAAATTAAATATGTATGTCATAGACAGACCCACGTAAATACGGGTGTAAATCTCTTCCGATTCTCCAAGGTCCTTGTGATTAAGAAAATAAACGTTGACGAGAGCTTCTGCTATGACTACACTGACTTTGCAAGAAAACACACATGAGTCTGGCAGTATTAGCGAGTCTAAACGTTTCAAACTATAGGCAGGTTAATAATAATTGCTACAGTTAACTGTCATCAAGTTCTGAGGAACAGTGCATTTAACTTCGTTAAGGTGCGTCATAAACAAACTCTTATGAGATGAAACATAAATTTCCGTATCTGCGAAGTATTCGAGTTGCGTGTTTATTCATGGTGTAATTCAACCATTTTTGTGTTGTTTTGATGGTGTGTAGAAATTTGAGCTGGGGTTTACACAAGGACGTCAAACTGTCTTCTCCTTGGACTCCGAATTCTGCCCCCGCTCCGGATACGAACGGAGCGGGGAGTGACCGCAGTCTAGATGTGAGCGATGTAAGCAAGAAACTTTAAATTACATTTTTTAACTGAATATGTTCTAGCGTGTTTCTTTCTTTCTCCTCTATCTTTATTGTCATGTCCAAAAATCCAACGCAGATATTTCCAAGTAAGTTGGTGCATGTACACTCGTTTGTATTACTCTACCCCTTCCCTTTTCAAATGAATATTAAGAACAGAAGCAAATGTTTTCGTTTTATTTTAGCCATATACCCTCTCTACTCTCTACCTGTTCTTTGAAATTCTTTTTTATTGTGTTGGATCTAAAATCTGGATTTTATTGCACCTTTTGTAGGATGACAAAGATCTTTCGTCATCAGATGCTGAAGGAGTTTGGAGTCCTGACATTGAACAAAGCTTTCAGGAAGCTCTGGCAATATATCCACCATGTGGCCGGAGGAAAATTATTTTATCCGACGAGGGAAAGATGTATGGTAAGTGTGTTTATGTATATACATGAATAATTTTTAGATAAGAAAAAATCCAAGCTACCAAATTTTATTAGATCATGACGATGAGTTTGTGAAAGGAGATGTACACATTGTATTAGGGAAGGCTGTAATAGATTTACTATTTCATTGTACACATGGGTTTTTGCACTTCATTTCCTTTCCACGCGCATACAGTTTGGGTCGGCAGTGCTTCTGTTTTTCTCCATGAGCTGAGCATTGAGAAAATATAGTGTGTCGAGAAACCCTTAACCATTTAAATCAGTCCTGTCTGAGGGCTTATTCATTCGACGAAGGGCTGGGATTTTGAATGCTAAGTATTAAGTACTACTGGTACCTGTTTCTTCACGTGCTCAGGTTTGGAGGTCGAAAGCCCAACCTTTCGTGTGTAGTAAACAAGCACCTACACCTACAGCTTATGTTTTTCCGGCGAGGAGTGATGCTAGTGTGAACTGACTGGATTGAACGAGTGGCACGTATTGACTAGAAAATAGTACATATATGTAACTGTATAATCAGACCTGAGTATTAAATGTGTATTTCATTAGCAAGTTCCGAAATTTTCATGCGAAATCATTTGCCAGTGATGATCTCAAGAGACATTTGAGTGTATTTATTATATCTTTATAAGTTTGTATTGCTGCATTGGTTACAAGTTACAATGCGTCCAAGCCTTGATTCTTTTATAGGTATATCCCCGTTATGCTATATCTCTGATAAACAGTTTTACGTTTCAATTTTTTCCAAATCAAAAAAGCTACGCCCACATTTAATGTGGTTTACTGCTCATGCTTTATATTTAATTGTTCCTTTTTATTTGCAATGATGGTGATTTATATCTCTATTGTTGTTTACAATTAGTGTTGCCCCTTGTGCGTCAAATCTATTTTCAAGTCAAAATGGTTAAGCATACATACTAAACTTATGGACTTGTGCATTTAAGTTTTATAAAATTTTCAGAGTTTGCGCGTGCTCTTTAAAATAATCAGGGACTGTCTTTTTCAACAAACCAACCATTATTTGAAAGGCTTACAAGTCATGATGCAGCCAATAAGTTGAAAGTGTCAAAGGACGAGAAATTCAGTAGAGCTATAAGAGCTGTCCCAAGCCGTGGACAAAACGGAAACAATTGTGAAATAAAAGCCTTAAAGACGCTCGTGACTGACGTGTGGATGTAGCAGATTTAGTCATAAGCTTAGAGCTGATTGTGAGCAGGCTAGGTGTATGTTTATAGGTCGATGTAGAATTCGTATTTTAGTTGAAGTAAAATGGAGATGACTACAAGTGAGTCGACAAGTTCAATAATAATCCCCTTACAAATGGAAAGCGGGTTAGAGAGAGAGAGATAGATAGAGAGGGATAGCAAGAGTGAACGATATGAAGAGACTCGGTGAGTTAGGCTGAGCAGGCGGAGAAAAGTAGACTTATGTTAGTTGATAGGATGAATCGAGGATACGAGGCTCATCTCAGCGTCGTTCACAGATCCGTATCTATTTCGCTCATTTTGGTCCGGATAGAGCAAACGCATCTTTTTTCCTAGGCTTTCGCTTTACGCTACTGCACCGTTCAGTACATGCACTAATTGGACATTCTTGGCATAGTTTAGTTGGGATATCGTCGTGGATTCCCCTCCTGCTCCTCTGTTTTCCCTCTTCCCGGGTGATCTCCGGGATCGACCGACCGGATTCTCTATCTACGGCCCTACTGCTCTTTCTCTCTCTCTTTTTCTTTGTGTACAACGAAGTAGTGTATATATGTGTATATATACTCTATTATATATATATAAGTATAAACTAGGTATAAGGAAGGGACAGCAACTTCCAATCCACATTCGACGGGACTTATGTGTTGCCTAAATATCGACTTCATAAATTCTGCCCTCTCTTATATATTCGAGCTAGCAAGATTTCCCCGCTTATGCTGTGCAAAAAAATCAAGTAACAAAATTAATGCACCCCACAAAGCTTTCTTTTATTTGAGTTCTGTATGTATGGATGGAGGCTTCGTTGCAATCATGTGTAACTTAATCCTATTCTTTTATTATAAGAGCAACGTTGACGTAACTTCTGATCAGTGCATATAGAATTAATAATTTTTCTCGAAACCATAGCCTTTAACCCAGCTGGATGATAGGTTTTTCGCAGGGTGCAGTAGCATCGCTCGTTCAGTTGGGCAACTGTGCATAAACTAAATTTTATTAGTTTCACATCATTATTTCCATATGTACATCAGTTAGTCGTTTTGGTCCCTTTTACGAAGAAACTGTAACGTTACAAATTCATTGTCTCTGATGCTTTCAATAATCTTTGTTCAGGCAGAGCATATTTAGCTTAATGTCCCTCTCTCTGTCTCTCCCTCGTAAGAATTACATCGTGTATCGCACTGGTAAAGCAACTTTACGGTTCGTCGTAAACTGTAATAAATTTTCAATTTACGTAATTGTTTTTACTGAAATAATACGTGATAATGTGGTTGAGTGTTGTTCATTATTATTGTTGCTGACAACATTCGAGGTTGTAATGTTTTGTTTATTTGCTTACTTTGATACAAGTCCAGGGAGGACTCCCGGTAGGCTTTATGAGGTTGATTTTGGAGGATGTTCCGTAATAGTAGCATTTGTATAATCGTGGCGGTTCTGACATTTCCTTGTCATCATCCTGGAGGCAACAGTTGAGATCTGAGACGGTTGTTGGATCCTCCTCAACTTTTAGTATTACGGGAAGTAACAGTATGCTTTGTATAGATCCTGGATGCTAGGGGTCTGTAGATATGGAAGTAAATCTGCATTATGCATAAATGTAGTACAATTCAAGAGAATAATCCTCTGTGGATAGGGCTGGATGGAGTAGTAAGGACGTATAACAGTTTTTGTGGATTGAGCAAGTGAGTAGTAGTCTCCTTCTACTTGTGTGTTATGTATTTGGTGGCGCATTACCAGCGCTCGTTGAGTTAGCGTCTGGAGGCTCAATTCGTTTAGTCACGCATTGCTTTGACTACATACAAATGAATTTATGGCTATGCAACGGATGGGTAGATTAATTCATTTAACACATTTGCCTGCATTACTTTTGCTACCATTGCCTTGTTATGTGTACTTCAGTAAGGAAACAATAACACAAAGAAAATAAAAACTGGCTATCGTTTCTATACATTTTCTATGATCATCCTGATTACACCCTTGATTCTAGGAATAATTTTTATTGTAATAAAGTAGTTGCTATGGCTTTTATGCGGTTTTTTAAGTATCCAGAAAGAAACCTTGACTACTCTTTCATTCAGCTGAAATTAAATGTGTTTACGTTATAGAACTATTTGTTGCTCTCACCAAGAGCAAAGAGCATTTAGGCATTCGTAGGATAAATAAGTGATATTACACCGTATGGTTTGATCAGAAAGTTCAAATAGTTCTCTCTGATTTTCCATATCAGGAATTACTGCATACTAATGGCATGATGGAATGGTATGCAATTATTATGCATGTAGATAAATAAATTAGCTTGATGGAAATTAACGTCGGAAATTGATTTTCAACTGGCGAATTTCCATTAGTTTCTAGTTCTTATCAAAATGTGGAAATGTAGTTCATTAGAATATTTGAGGTGTGTGTTGCGTATGCAATATGCAATTTTCTGATAAGAAACCTTTTTTAGGGGAGTCCACAATAACTGAATAGGAATAGAAGCAGTATTACATTAGTTCGCTCTAAAAGTATAAGCAACTTATTAACTATCCAGATGTCGAAAAGTTTTCAAAAGCAATACAAATTATTATTATTACTTGTTAGAAAGAAATAATAATTATTAATTTCAGTAATACTAATTGTTGAAAAACTCGGTGAGGTGTCCGATGGCAATAACTATTTATTTTCAATGCCTTGACATTTTTTCTTGAAATATAAGGCGAAGGGTGTGTAATAATTTGGGAGTTACCGATGAAGACTATTCATAGAACGGAAAGTTAAGAGAATACGGTGGTATAGTGTGGTTGAAAGTGCAGTTAGTTTTGTCGTCATACTTTAGTGCTGTGTGAGAGTGAGTGACTCTTCTGGTGTCATTATTCCCTTGTAGGAAGGTAATATGTGCAAACACATTAACCTCACTCTGTAGTCGGCCCATAGTTCTCATTTCTTGTCACACGTATAATGAACAAAGTTTTGGTGAACGAGGCAATATCGTATACATATAAGTACGTACTGTGAAGGACTCTGCCGAGGTACTGCATTTTCTTGTAGCATGCTTTCTTGCGCTTTTTACTACCTAGAAACTACATACATGCTGAGTCTACTGCAAGTAAGAGACGTCTAGAGTGAGGGTCTTATACACGAAGGTACGTGCCCCGTGTCAGTACAGTACGAGTAAAATGCATAAATACTTGTATGTTCATCTGTTTGGTTACCCCTCCAAATCGGAATAACGGTATTTTTCATTATTTGGTCAAAGTAGATAAGAAGAAATGAACCACAGTTTATGATTGCCTGAATACTTCATTTGAAGCGTTTGAATATGCACACAGTAACAATTTTTTATCTATGTAATAATTCATAAGTTGGATAAGATTTACCTGTCGAAGAACCTGCATTGGAGCAACAACATGTAGTTGACATTCAGGTTCTCTAGATGTACATATTATGTAATGCACAAATAAGTCGTTGCGTTGCAGTGCGATTGCACATGGAACATTGGTGACACTGACATTGGAGATTGAATTTGTTGGCGCAAAACCTGATAATAAAGGGGATTGGATTTAATGCTGCTGTGTATACATGTACTTCTATGATGCAAGGTCCCCATTACTTGCGTTGCCTTTTTTCTCCGAAAATGAAATTAACAAAGCTCCTTCAATGATCTTGAGTGTACGGTTTCTGTAGCATATTGAAATGATGGGAAGATTTAATTCATTTGGGTTGGGATCCTCCCTCTCCCAACGAGTTTGTAATTGCCATAGTAATTCTGTTAACGGACGTGCAGAGTGTACATATTTCAGACAGGCAGTTGTCTTTATTAATTATTACGTTTTTGAGAGGAAACACTTATGTAGCACGATAAATTTTTTTTATCACACAGATGCAAATAAAATTGCAGTGCTAGTTAAATATGAAGAAAGAACATGCAAATATCATGCTTTTAATGGAAAAGAGTAATGCTTTAACCTGTGAGGGTGGGGAGCTTTTAAATTGTGTTGTCTTGTTATATATTTTAAGTCTGAGGATATATCAAGTCCCTTTTTTCCACATATGTTATGTATATAATGTCAGCATTTTTGTTTAGATGGGATAGCCGGATAAGGAATTTTAAATTGCTGGAGATTTTCTGTGCTTACTATTGAAAGATTTCTTTCTGCGGCCTTAAAAAGGTTTTTTCGAGAATTATAAGTAGGAAGTTTGTTTTGCTAGTGTGTTGTCAGTTTCGTAATATACGGCATGTATTTCTTGCGATGGCATTAATTTGGGTGAGTTGACCGGAGAAGAAGAAGCAAGAGATAAAAGAGAACACTGTGTGGTAAAGGAATTGGTCTCGACTGCTGCTTCGGGTGGAAAATAAAAGTTAAGAAAAAGTTTCGGGAGATCCGAGCACAATCTGATTTCGATTTAGTTCAGACCTCGTGAGTGATGAACAAATTTTTCATTGAGACTGAAAGATAGCTATGATTCGGCCACCAAGTTATATAAGGAATCTAGGATGTATGTATAGGGTACAAGATTGGTGCAAGTTCAAGGAAGAGAGACGGAATTGGGGAACAGAAAAGTCGGGTAACAAATGAAAAGAAATTTATTTTCGGCGGTGAATCTGTCAGGATGCGAAGAATAGGCTTTGCATCACTACTTTCTTGGAAGCGCGCTCTATGTTAGTCGCACACTTGATTGTGAAGAAAGGACTTTAGGGAAGGAAACAACCTTTTTCGGTCCAAAGTGTGTGAGAAAAGAAGATAGAAACAAGAGTGACAAATAATATTGAACGAAAGCGATAAGTGGAGATTCAAAATGACATTGTTTTTTCGCATTCCTCACATCCAATAATGCGTTCAACTTCAGTCGCTCTTTTTTCTCTGTTGTCGAGGAACCACGCTTCCTCTGCTTTCGTCGCACTCATGTTCTTTCTCCTTCATTGGTGAGCTTGTGTCTATATGGTGGATAGGTGAAGAGGAGGAGTAATGTCTGTATGTTTCCGTGTAAATGACTTTTCGGAGGAAACGAAAACGTGGATACGTTTTAAGTAACATATACACAGTCTATTCAGGTTAGGTGTAGGTACGTGAATTCCCATTATACACAGTAGTAGTTGTAAGTTGTACCGATATAGATGAATGTACATCTTAAATAAAGATGAGGTTTCCTTGAAACGAACGTTTTTCCTTCACTTAGTTCTACCCAGTAAGAGAGAAGAAGAAAAGAGAAAGGCAGGGAGAGAAAGTCTAGAGTGAGGGAAGAAAATGATGAGGCAATTTCAACCATGGTCTAACATCGCTCTTCTCGAAACACACAACGATTAGTTTTGCTGAGAGGAAAATTTATACCTCAATTCGTGCGAACGATTTTTATTTCTTTCCCATATTCTGGAAGTATTTTCTCTTAACCATTGTATTAAAGGTGGATTCTATTCTCATAGCTTACTATAGTAAGAGATACTTACATAGGACGTTACTTAAGAGAGGGGACGTTAGGTTAGGTGTTCATGCTTAAGAGAATCTCACTCTTCGAATATTACACCTTTGAGCTACTCTCATTCAAGAGTGAGCTCTCACTAAGTCATGCTTGCTTTCTTGGCCTTTTCAGTCATTCTTTTTCTCCTATGAGTGATGAATGCTAAGTAATCGTAGTTGCAGCCTTTATTGTCATCTTATCAGAGTACCCAGCCCCAACTACCAAGTTACTTGCTTGTTGCTCCGAACTTTTTCTCGAGCCTTTTCAACACTTACTCGATTACGAGACTGCACTGTAAAAAATGTCTTAATTAGTTCGAGATTTCTTCGATTCCTTTTCTGTCTGTAGAAAATGTCGTATAGAAAGCCGAGAATGGATTTCTTTCTGTGGTATTCAGGATAAGAAAGCATGAAGTTTTTTGACTCCATCTTCCCATTTTCTTCCGCTGCACATAACACACGCTCTTGGAGTTCTAGTGTTTAACGCACACTCAAATTGCATTTGTAGGCTACCAACAAACAAATATACAGGGTCCAAGAAATATTTATTAACCCTCATCCAAGTTCTATGAGTTCCTTCTTCTTGAACCCCCTGGGTCAATATTGAAACTTCCGCGGTCAGTCAGAAATACTTATCCAGCGAACATGCCCTAAATAATTTTAAAGAAGTTTTCCCCTGACTTCATGCGTTCACAATTTCATATCGGTATCACTACGGTATGTACCAGCACACAGTCCGTCTGGTATCTGTGGGCGGGGGAACTGAGAATTTGGTTGATTTTATTTGTTTCCACAATCCAGGAAGGATCTTATCTCTCGAATGTATTTTCTAATCCTGCAGTAATAATGATGATAATAATAATAATCGCGGTTTATTGTCGTTAAGCATGTATACACATTTACAGCACCTTGTGTTATTATTAACTATCATATAATTCATATGTATAAAACCATACAGTTAAGATGTTAAGATGCAGTAATTGAAGATAGCAGACAGGATTTGTAATAACTCTAACATAATCAATCTGTACTCACCTGTCAAGATTATTCGGTTAGCAGTTAGATTGATAAGGAAGTAAAGGTATATAGTCGGTGTTCATTTTGGGGCAAATTAGTAAAAGTTTGTACAAGAGGACTCGTTGAGGCTTTCATTAGATTTTTAAGAACGAGGAAATTAAAATTGCTTCCGGAAGGATAAGAGTATTGTATAGGAAACAGTTTGTCACAGAGAACGAATGCCTGTAAATTATATTTACATACCTCCCGAGTGGAAACTCGTTGCTAGCAATGCTAACCAATAAAATGTTTTGAATGCTTTTGCTTGATGAACAGCTCTGGCTTTAGTTCCATTTTGGATGCTAATTCGTATCATTCTACATAATAATGGGTAGATTTCTACTACTTTGTGAAAAATTGTTACTTACCTCTGACTGCGAGCTAGCCGCAAGGGATTGATAATGCGATTTATTATTCCTTTTGTACTGGAGAGTTTTAATACGACTATACAGTTCGGTAAGGCTAAAAACTATAAATTGAAATACACTAGTATGCATAGTATACGTCCCCAGCTGAAAGTAGAGAGATGTTTGATTCACCGCTGCTGCTGAATGAAGGAGATATTCACGTTGTTAGGAAATCTGCAGAGAATCGAAGTGGAATCCGTATTGTGGTACGTCAAAAATGTATTGAATTGCCGCTCTCCATTTAGGAACTACGTATGTACGCATATTAGCTTAGGGATTCGCAGTAGATTCGGGGAAACATGAAACCTAACATTCAGATGTTTATTGTGAAACGTATGTATTGTATACTTTAAAATCTGAAATATCAAAAGGTACATATATGTTAAGTTTGCAAATTATGCTTCATTCATACCATAGATCGCTTTGTTGTTCTTATTAGGGAGTTATTCAATTATCCGTAAAACTCATTATTGTTTCAATCGAATTGCGTGTCGAAAACTATAAGGATTCTGAAATGTGCACATACGGTCGGCATCATAGGAGGGAGGTGTATTTTGTAGATCCGTATCATATAGCATAGCAGTGTATGTCTCTATTATATACCATGCCGGCTCATCTAGACCTAACAAATTTGGTTGGGTTACAAAGACATTATTGGGATCTATGCAAATAAAATGAATGCTCGTGCCTTGTATGCAATGTAAAGTAAAAGTCCTTCTATGTATTTTGTAGGTCGAAACGAATTGATAGCTAGATATATTAAGCTGAGAACAGGAAAAACGCGGACCAGAAAGCAAGTTAGTTCCCACATACAGGTGCTGGCCAGAAGAAAGATGAGAGAAATTCAAGCAAAATTAAAGGTAAGGTATTCCTCTACAGTCGAATTTGCTCACATGCTATCTGTTTTATAATGTTTTCTGTTATCATGGAGGAATATTTGATGACAGTGGTGACAAGTGGTAATTAATTTTTATTTAATGAAATCGACAGGAATTCAGACTATAGGGACAGTAAATGTTTCAAAATGTGATCAATTTATCGGGTTTAGTTTGTATTTATTTTTATATTGCATTTTTATACTTCGAAAAATTAAACAGTGACCTTACATTTTTTTTTACCGAAGTTAAAACTTTTAAAGGTTAAATTTAATTAGATGGAAATGTGGTTACTGTTTGGGAAAATAAAGTATCCGTTTATATGATAATAATTTTAAAGGACTACGCGGCAAATTTAGTCTTCAACCGTCAGGCTATCAGTCTGTATGTATTCCTCGATAACTGACAGTGTGAACTCAAAAACTGCTTTGTTGTTTAAACGAAAATAGGAAGCGACCTGCTTGAAAACATCAGGTCATCGAATAAATTCGAATTTCGTTGTACTCTGGCGCTCATGTTAGTGCTACGTAGTTCCCGGAAAAGCATTGTCAAGAAGCTTGGAATATTTTTGTTTTCTTGTTTATTTTCATTAAGCAGGTGGTAGTAGTGTATTTGGGGTAGTGTGGAACAGTGTTGGCAATGTGAATATTTGTAATTTGTTTTAAAATTGATAGTGTTAACTGAAAGAAGCTTCAAAAGTTGATCGTTTGGATTGGGGGCATTAAGGGCTGAGATTTGTTATTTTAAATATATTGTGTACAAATATTTCCTTCTCAGTTGACAGTTTCGAGATGTTGATTTATTATTAATGTCGTTGCTACTGTTAATTCATTTAGCAAAATCAAGACCAGCCAGGAAAAGAGACACAAAAGGCTTTGCAAACAATGTCATCCATGTCCAGTGCCCAAATTGTTTCTGCCACTGCAATGCACACTAAGGCCACTGCTGCTGGTCTAGCCACTTTGGGTTTGGGAGCTCCTGTTCCTTACACTAATGTAAGAAAAAAAATAATCTAAACTGATTCTTCAATTAGGTTTATTTACTTGCTAGTCACAAATTTTGTGCTTTTACGCGTAGTATTTACATTTGAATGTAATGGATAGACATTGACGTAACTTATGTTGTTGGTTTGCAGTTCTGGCAAGCGGGCTTACAACCAGGTTCTCAGGAGTAAGTTTTTTATATATTTTTTCATACGTGATTTATAACCATAAAGAAACCAAGCTCACTATTAGATAGCTTTAGATGGGTCAGCCGTACCCGAAAACCTGTTTTCTTCCTCTGTCAGCTCTCCATATGTATTTTGTCTTGTTTTCGTAACTTCATGATATTTTTATGCTCTTGGTCTACAGTAGACTGCGTGTAGTTGTATTACTTTAAGCAGAGCATGATAATCTCCTAAGGTCTGATTGTAAATAAATCACTGTTTTTATATTATAGTGTGAAGCCTTTTGGCCAGCCGGTCTATGTTGGACCTGGTGGTGGGAAAGCGCACCCTACTGGGAACGGTGGAGGCCTAGACGTAGGGATTCCTGTACCCCCAGGTTCTGTTTGGGAAGGAAGAGCAATCTCCACCCATAAGCTATGCCTAGTTGAATTTTCAGCGTTTTTAGAGATGCAAAGAGATCCTGATACAGTAAGTTTGTGAACTCGTGGTTACAAACTGAGTAATCGAAATGAATATCGAATTGCTTAAAAAATATGTTTTACTGTTTTTAGTATCAAAAGCACTTATTTGTCCACATTGGGCCCGTCTCGTATTCGGATCCAACATTAGAAGTAAACCGCTTTCCTCATTACACAGAAATACAAAATATCAGATTTGACACCATATTTATTACACAAAATACTAATATTTGGTACCTTTTTTGAAACAGTCAGTCGATATTAGGCAGATTTATGACAAGTTTCCAGAGAAAAAGGGAGGCCTCAAAGAACTTTATGACAAAGGACCGCAGATAGCTTTCTTCCTTGTAAAATTCTGGGCTGATCTCAATTCCAACATCCAGGATGAAGCCGGAGCTTTCTACGGAGTCACCAGCCAGTAAGCTTTTTAAATTATCTGTACATATGAAGTTGCTTGTTTGGTAAAGCAGTAATTATTTTATGATGTTAACTGAACCAAAAATCTAAAATGTACAAGTATCAACTATGAAACGAATTTTTGGTAACTGTTCGGTCGTTTTCTATTAATATTGATTACAATTTGACTAGCTAAATTATGCCTGATTGAGCAAATATGGAAAAAACTAAAACATTCAATTACTGACTTGAATTCTACATTGGGATGGTTCGTTTCGTATTTCAAGTTGTAAATCCTAATTATGTGTCGATTGGTCTTGTTTTACAAGTAGTTGTAACTTTGTGGTGGTTTGACACTATGATTTGTTATTTTGATTCATAGATACGAGAGCAACGAGAACATGACAATCACATGTTCCACCAAAGTATGTTCATTCGGCAAGCAAGTTGTTGAGAAGGTAGAAACAGAGTATCCACGACTTGAAAATGGTCGTTTTGTCTACCGTATTAATCGATCCCCTATGTGTGAATATATGATCAACTTTATACACAAATTAAAGCATCTACCAGAAAAGTACATGATGAACAGCGTTCTCGAAAACTTCACGATTTTGCAGGTGAGTATTCTTTTTTAACCTTAGCGATGCGTGGTCAAATCTGGAAAGTTACATTGAAGTAAAAGTTGGAGATGCATGTTTAGCAAAACACTCGACATGGGAGAAGCAGTAAACAAAATACACACTGTAACCCTTGTAGTTGATGCACTAATTTCCTTAATTGATGATTTATTAAAAGCAGCAACCACGTGGTTGCTGCGTGGAGTACATTGCTTGCGAGCTAGATAACCAGTGTTTGTCTAAATGTATTTACTTGATGTTGAGCTTTTTAGTCTTGGAGATATTTTTCAGAGGGATGGTGGTATCAGTTTTACTCGTGTTTTCTGTATTATTATTGTAAAGTTTCAATCGCATTATAAAATGAAGTTAAAGGCTGTATCAACTTGGGTACACATAAGGGCTTACTTAATGTCATTCAGAATGATTGGTATGTTCATTTTGGATCAGAAATTTAATATTCCAAATGGTGAGGAAGACACAAGCAGTACAAATCCATAAATCTAATATTCCAAATGTTGGGGAAGACACAAGCAATAGAAATCCGTAGTCCCTGACTAATAAATTTAGAATTTATCATAATTTTACTGAGGACTTGTTCCACATGTTAAAATATTTGTTCTTGAATTTTTATACAGGTTGTGACCAATCGCGAAACTCAAGAAACACTTCTTTGCACCGCCTACGTTTTTGAAGTTTCATCATCCGATCACGGAGCTCAACATCACATATATAAACTGGTTAAGGAGTGACTTATTAATCTCAACTTCAACGTAATTAATATTGTGTTACTTGACTAAGATTAGGGTAGTGATGTACGAGGAAGTTTCTTTTCTGCATGCATATAAAGTTATGCATATTCACGTCATTATTAGATTCTTCACAACCTACTCTTTACAAAAATATGCTCATTTTTCCGTTTTCCAAAAATCTCCAACAAGAAAGGAAGTAACCTGCCTCTTGCTGATGAAACAAGTTAAGATATTCTCGACTTTTATGCTAACTAGTGCCAATAATTTGTCAATTGCCAACATCTTTGTCTCATAGTATGCAAACGTCTGTTGTTAGGAACATTTACTAGATTAAACTTTAAGGTGATTAACTGGTCATCCTTAAACATCAATCTCAAATTCCTATCGATCAGCGACGGGAAACTGCGTTGTATACTTGAAAATCCTTATGTCTCACAATATGTTAAGAAATAAGTGTCGTTAGGACCAAGTGCCTTCTCTCAGAGAAGTTCTCTGTCAACTTTGTCATCTACCGCAACTTATATCCAAACCGCTAATCATGTACTATGTCTGATGTCGGCGTTTAAATAAATTTCCTACCATACCAAGAGGTTTGTTAACATCAAGATTGATAATTTTGCAATACAAAAGTTTTGTAAACTGTGTGAAGTGTAAGGACAGAGATCGTGATAAAATCTTTCAAGCCTAAAATTCAGCTTTCTAGATATTAAATAGTGTGTGTTCCGTGCACACCACACTTTGCACAGTTGATAAAGTATGTCATCCCTGTAAATATGACCTTGTGGGCATTTCACAGTTGTCGACATTTCCAAATTTTGGTTTTAGCCCTATTTTTGTGGTTGTTTTTATTTTTGGCAATCGTAGAATTAGTTATTTAATTTCTGGTGTAATATTGTATCCTAGTCTGTGCGCGAAAAGCTTATAATCAGTTTACTTCTCTATCCAGTTAATCATCAATTTTGTTAATCACGATTATAGTTGTATCTGTAAGAATTCAAATCGAACGGAGGTCAACACAGTTGTTAAAAGAGATGAAGCAAAATCTGTTTTAGTTGATGATATCAATCATACGGAGTTTTAATAGTAGCGTAGTGTACCAAGAATTTATTATTAATATTTATTGTTACTAAAATAGTTAGTAAGGTAACGAAAGAACTTTCTATTTTATTTTAAAATTGTATTATTTTACGAAGACTCTGCAACGTAACTTATTACTTTATAGTGTTAGATTTACTACGTTGTTTGTGCATATAAAAGCAGTGCACAACGTCTTACGGCTGACTCACGTAGCGTACACAATACTGTGTAACTCAACTTTATTATTTTGAGCGCACACGCAGAATCTGTATTCTGATCAACTTAAGTATAATTATGTGCCAATTGTGACATGTATTCAATCTTACAAAGTTTCCCAACATTTAAATAACCTGATTATGCAAATATTAATGCATACTCTCTTCTGTCTTGTGTTGTGACATAATCGTTGTTTAAAATATTTTGTTTAGATGCCCTTACATTAATGAGATCCCCTTATGCCATTTAACTTTTTGCAATTGTAGCCATATGTACTGATACAAGCGGCATAATATATACGTACACTGCATATTGTAAAATTCTTTAACAAGTATATCTATGCCAATATACCTAATATTTAAGTTTGTGTAAAAGCTTAAAAGTGACATATTTGTCCGTAGTAATAATTGTCCAGTAACATGTGATTGTCCTCCACATTTCTTGCATTTGTAAAGAACAGAAATTTGGTTACGTTGCGCTATCAGGCTTAGATAATATCACAAAAGAGTATCTCGGGATGGGGAATTCTTACATTGCTTCTTGTTATCGTTTTGGCAGACTATTATATCTGTATCTTACAATTTTCCTTATCCCCAAAAGCGATTTACAAAACAAATCGGTGGTGCGTAAGCGTAAAGGGGTTAAAAATATCACTACAGTGCGTTCTTGAAATGCCTGTTAGAAATTACGTTCAGTCCTCTAAACTACAATGATGAAGTAATTTTGGACTCAAATATGAAGATTAGTACTGGGACTTTGTCTTCTGAACCAAGCCCATTGAAACCAATGAGATCGTACCAACTTAATGAAGCTGCTAAATAAGGGAAGAGCTGCAAGAGATGACAAAAATGTATATCTATAATTGTTTAATATCAATACATGCATATTACAAAACAGTACATAAGTTTCATACAAGATTAAATACTACTTATACTTAGTACTAGACTTACATAGAGAATACAGTTCATATTACTTCTTATTTTTCTTTCGTACTTACGATGATTATAATGACACTCTGTGTACCTACAAAATAAACAGAGGATTTACCTGTTACATTTTGGGTATTTTTGGTTTTGCTGTTATATCGCAATCGGCATTTATTATATGGTGCATTTACTATTTTGGATTATGGCCACTCGGTTAACTTCGTAATGTTTTCGCTCCCATTGGTTGACGTGGTAGTTTCCTATTTTCAGAATCATAATGTTCGTAATTATAATATAATTTGGGGTTAATCAAACCATATTAGGTCACATATAGTTTTTACGATGCAGTCTTCTTCAATAAAGTTTAAATTTCGTACGAATTTGTTAAACAATTTTTGAAATGCAAGCTGCCTCAAAAGTTTTAACCCAACTGCTCCTGCCCAGCTTAATATTCTCTTGGGGGGCGTCCAGATATTACGTCAGCATATTTTTGCAATTTTTGACCCCCACTCCCCCCATGATCATACAATCATCAT
>JAQFXU010000523.1:0-50216 GCA_034693705.1 Spatulosminthurus flaviceps | reverse complement strand
CCATTGCATACTTTTTGCTCCAGCCCTGCAGTTGGGGCCTTGTCTCGCCGTTTAATCCATGTTAAAGAAATTTACAAAGGGTCCTGCTGTGACCATTAGCATGGAGCCAGAGAAATTCTTTTTTGCAAAAAGATGCATTTGGATAAGGCCTGTCGAAAAATGGAATTCAACTTCTAAAGTTGATGATTTTATATTTTGGTCAAAACGCGAAGTTCCGTTTTAAGCTGATTTGGACATAGTGTGCGCTGGATAAAAAAATCTGGATCAAGAAATCTCATAAAAGTTGGCAAATTTCCAGTTAAATTTTATTCACATTTTGTAAACTAAAGGTTTCCAAACTTGTATAACTCTACATTTGCCATCGTTCGGGGTGTACCTACCCCTGATTGGTAACTACAACTAAGCTAAGCTGAAGCAGTCGAAATGTTTCCCCCACAAAAGAAACTAACATTAAAAATGTCACTTTTAAATTTATTGTAATTTAAAATTCTGATTTATAGATAAAAACTAGATGGATTCGAGACTATTTATATTTTGCACGGTGGATGTACGAGTATATACTTGAAGGGCCGGATATGGGAAATGTAAATGCATAAAAATGGGGGATAGTTTAAAATTCTTGGGAAATTCTAATCTCCAATCTAATTACGTACAAAATGTGACGACTACTGGAGAAATATTTAAATTAATCTGTAAAAATTTTATATTCAAATAAAAATTCAATAAAGTTATGAAACTTTCAAATGCATTTCTACTACAATAGATTTTTTAATAAAAAACCCAATTATTTAAACTTTCCATAAAAACCAAACACACGCTCATGATTTTGAAATTCCAAAACAACGATATTCTTTTTTTTAACACACGAGACGACAGATTGCAAGTAAAAGTTAAATCCTCTTGTCCGAGAATGCAGGTATGTAATTATCTCGACTGGAGTCAAAAGCTGGTAAAAATGATTTTTTCCTTCATTGATTTTTTGAACAAGAATATCAGAATAAAAAAAACGAAATATAAAATTATCGCAAACCTGAAAAAATATAGCGTTCTCTGTATGACGCCAAAAATGTGTTACAGGGTAGCCACAATGACCACGACAAGATAGGATTTCCAGTCTTCCAGAACATCTAGGATTGGGACAAGGTTTACCCTGTTGTTTTTTCCTTGCTTTGTCACAAATAGCCGGGCGAAGTCTCAGGATTCCCCCATTGCTCAGTTGACATCGGAGGGAGCAGACAAGAACCCCCAAACAGGATTTCTTCAAAATATGAACATTATGATTGTTGGTATTTCTCATTGCCCAACCTGACGTATGTCTCTTGGCTGGCTCACAGTCTGAAGGGTACACATAACGACAATGACCATCTGACCAGTCTTGGAAAGTATCGTAATGGGTTACATGCGGGATGCTGGCGTCATTTATATCCCAATCTCCAGGATTTGATGTTGAAGGCTTCATTTCAAAACTAATCATATCAAACATTTCCATCGTAATTAAAAGACACTTGATCTTCAATAAACTATACTCTTTTTCACTACACTATTCTTATTCTTAGATATGTATGAACCTTATTTTTCAAATCTCACTCCCTACAGGCACGCATCCCTTCTGTATTATTAATCTCTTACAAGATCTTACGTAACAGTCACCCTCCTCTTACTACATACGGGGTACCACTTGCTCAAGGAAGAATCCACTTGTTGTTGTACGTTCATATTTATAGTGTATTAAATAAAAGGGAGGAAAATTTACTCCTTCCCTTTTGTATTTCCCGTTTTATTATAATACACATTTATTTTTAAAAACCTCATTTCTATTATTTGTTGACCATCCATATCGGAGCAAATAAATACCAGGGACAAAAGACAGTCCGACGACAGAATGTCTTAGGCGCCCACAAATAATGACTTTTTTTCTCAATCTCCGCGGAGCCGGCAGTCTCATCTTCATTCACATTATTCTTAATATGATTTCCTAATAACAAGTATACTAAATATAAAAAAACCTTTTTTTTCTTCAAAGGACTCAATAGAAATTCATAGTCTTTATAGTGGTGGAGGGGTGGTGCAAAGGGTCCTACACACTTATGAGAGCCTTATTGAGCTCATTTGTAATGAAATCCCTTTTGTAGTATGCATAGGGACTTTTACTCCTTTCTTCCCATGTCTGATTCGGAGGAGGCAGGTTGACGCGCGGATATACTTTGGATCATATTTCCCCTATTGAATTCTCTCACAAAAGGAACTCTCTCATAAGATTTGTTTTATTTTTTAAATCAGATTAGTAGCCAAACAAAATCTGTATTTTTGTGGTGAGGAAATTCTATATTTTAACAGAGATTACACACGCATTTTCTTTCCTGCTCTCTATGCTCCTACAATTATCTCCTCTCTCTTTAAATTTCCTCATGATTTTCCAATGCTCATTCCTATGGACCTCAAAAGCTCATCATAATCAGAGCTACCCGGCTCCTCAAAATAATCCAATAATAATTCATTCAAATCTACTCCTCTCCTTAATCTGACTCTCAGTACATATAAAATAGCCTAACCGAGGGTAATTTTGGTCGATGAAACCAAATTTTTCACTCATGTCACAGCAATTTGACTGACGATGCAATCAAAATTCTGACCCAATCACGGTAATTTCTATCGATGCAACCAAATTTCTAACACATGAGACGGTCATTTTGGCTGGTGCAATACAAACAAAGTTCTGGCCCACGCAACACTAATTATTGAAGCGTACGTAACCAAAATAATAATGTGAACGATACAAAAAATGTAAAATGTATTAAAGTTTTTCTTACTTACGTCAAAGTCATTGCAGATTGGAGGGTACACTCAACTAAAAATAGTAACAGCTCCCATGGCACATCCCAGAGTCAATATAGCGGTAAGTACTTGTAAGAAATGGTTGTAAACAAATTTTCGGAACTCTTTGATGTAATTACGTCTAATGTTGCAAATATATGATCAACGTTTGGAAACAGGTATCATAGAAACAATTTATTTCGGCTTGAAAAGTCACCGCCAGCGAAGTTTTAGAGTTAAGTGCAAATTAGTATACACGCCACCAGCCGTCGACGAAACGAGTTTTAAAAAAGTCATCTTACAAAAGATAAGAAGATCATCCTTGATCAAACTTATCAAACTACAAACAAAGCCGTGCACTCGAGAGAGAGGGAAAGAAAAAAACAACACCTGTGATAAATACACACTATTCTCGTCACTTTTCAAATCCCTCTTCTTGTAATACAAGAGGAGAAAAAAAACAAATCAAATGAATTCAAAATGAATAAAGAGAGCCCACGAGGGTGAATATGACACACAATTCGAGAGAACTGACTCTTCTTGGTAAAAGTGAAAAAATAAAATGTTCACAGCTGAGGAAGGGTGAGAGAGAGAGAGAGAGGGTGAAGTTTATAAGAAAAGTTCAGATTTGATTCAGGTGGTGAGATTGATCTGCAGGGATGAAGAGCTACTAAAGAACTAATTTGTGAGGAGCTTGTATTACAGTATTGTCCTGGGCTACTACTTTAATCGCTCTTCAAGTCCTCCAAGTTACTCGAGAAGAGTGGAAGTAATAGTGGAAAGTGAGGGAAAAGTAAGAGAGTAATAAGAGCAAGTGCGGGTAGAAAAGGACCCATCTCCTCTAACCCCATAATAGACTCATCATGAGGTCATCATTTCGTCTTCTTTCTTTCCAAGTCCCGCCTGACGTTCCGGATCCCGGCTCTCTCTCTCTCTCTCACTCTCTCTCACCATATCATCAAACTTATAAGCCAGGAGCTTGAAAAGAGTGATGGGATGTGTGAACCAACCCTGGAGGAGGGACCAAATCCAAACCAGCTTTACTTATAGTTAGCTATTTCTTTTTTACCATTCTTTTTACACGATTATCCTCATTAATCTTACGAGTTTGTAGATACTCTCCTTGTATACATTTCTTCTTCTCTCCTCACTCAGTCAGAGTGAGTCAGTTTCGCCCTCTCAATTTCGGTTTCCTTCACCAAAATTCCCATAGTAATTAAATTCCATTAAAATGTCCACCATCCTCCAAACTCTCCTCAGAACCAATATCTTTTCACCATCCACTCAAAACATTATTACAGGCTTCAATTTATTTACATATACCTGTAAACAAAGGGGGAGAGAGAGAACTTGATTGGACCTTATCTAAATTACGGTGTCTCCATCAAAACATTATTTAGAGGCCTATTTGAAATTGCAATTGGTCATTACTTAAGATTTTGATACATTGCTTTCCATTAAACCGCAGCCACTACTACCTGTTTTAGCAACTTTTCAATCTCATTTTTTTCTTCTTTTTTTTAATCCAACAATCTTTAACAACCTTTTTTCTTCCAATAGAGAGTGTGCTACCTTTTTATCCACTTTATCCACCTTGAAATTAAAAATTATTTTTTTAATACTAATTACAAAATTTTACCTCTAGCGCATATTTAAAATTCTACCATGGTTGTTTATAGCATAGGAAAAATCAGCGGATGTTGCAGAATTTTAAGTCGCTTTTAGTTCTAACATTTCCGTGGATTTTGTCGAATTAAATTGGATTTTTGGGAGATATGCAAATTAGATGCGGGAGAATTAGATTTAACCGGATTTCACCTGATTTAACCGGATTTAACTGGATTTTGTAGATTTTTTAAAAATTTTACCGGATTAAATTTAAAGTTTTGTACAAAACATTGGCCCGATTAAACCGGATTTTCGGTACATGTGACAAAAACTAGCCGGTTTAGTTAGTAAATGTGACAAAAATGTCACCGGATTTAACTGGGTTAAAGTGGATTTTTGCTAAAAAAAACTTTGACCGAATTAATCCGGATGTTTTATAAATGTAACAAACAATTTGGTGGTTTTTTTAGGCTTAAACTTAATTTTGGTCCTAACATCTGAAACTTTGCCTGATGCAAAGGAATTTTCGACCTATGAGCCATTTTTACATCACTGTACTAAAATTTTAATTATGGCTATTTAGTGATTAACTTATTGGAAACCTCAAAATCAAAATTTTCTATGGCCCGCTAACAAATACAGTAGATAAACCTCCCCTATTTCAAAAAAGGGGGTTGTATGATGGAGAAAAGTCTAAAGACTAAATCAAAGCCCAACGTTTGAGAAAGACACATGGGAAAAGTATACCTGCAGAAGAAAACGTTGCTTTTGCAAAGTTGAAACAGACAATATACAATTTGAATGAGAAATTTGTAGGAACAAAATGAATATGTTCTCAGTATAAAAAAAAAGAAGAAGCTCAAATCGTAAGCAATTAATTTTCCTCTTGACACTGAAAACGTAGTGGGAAGAGATATTGGGAAAAATACTGGATCTGAAAAAAAATTCCCGCTGGATGAAAGACGCAGACCACACGGAGAGTGAATGGCCTAAATATTTATCATAATTTCTAACTGGATTAATCGAATGCAAATGAAGTGTACATCTCTTCATTGCCGTTAATTTCCTTCAAGTCTCTAATCATAACCTTAAGGTTTGAATCTCAAAATCAAAGTGCCCCTTTCCTCTCTCTCTCTCTCTCTAGCTCCTGTACATAAAACAACCTAACAAATCAAAATAGAAAATAAAATTTATTAAACACAAAAAAAAACTTCCTCATACATAATTGCACCAAAAAACCTATCCACCAAAAACCAACACTAACTTTCTGCCCACAAAATCCTATTATTACATTCCTAATCTATCCATAATATTTGTGACTACAAATTAGTCCCAAAAATATACAGGCCAACCATAACAGTCTGATTTCCAGAGTATCCCCGCAACCTTCAAATTTAAGCCTGAACTTGTAATTTGATTGAGAAGCTTTCATCCACATAAATTCCATTCATATAAACATACAAACTATACCAAGCCACTTGTCAGGACACATTTTGATGTCATAATTCATCACTTAAAAATTTGTATGTACACAAACGAAGGAACGACCTGGGTTTTTCTATCCAAATTACTATACCACTTCACTGTATATTCTTATTGCGAGACAAGTCCACCCAATAACCATAAATATGAATTTTTCTCCAATAATACAAAAACCTTGCATTAAGTCTCTATACTATACACGTTGCATACATACGAGTAGGGATGGAATTCAAAACAATTGAGCATTTTTCATTAGATATCAATTCCCAAGAAGAAGTCGACATCTTTAGCTAAGGATTAACGACAGGATTTATCCATAGCCTTTTATAATATAATCAATACTTTGAGATAAATTCCTATACAATATTTATGTTAGAAATTTCTTTAGCATACATTTTACATATTAGACTGTGGATGAACCATACAACTACATAAATTCGTGCATCCTATAAAATATGATTTGTAACTAGTTCATAATGCATTTAATTTGCATTTACGTGGATTATCTATCCTATAGATGCTAAGGTCTTTCCCTTGAACCAACAACAACCAGAGATAGAGCGGAGGAAAAGGCTAGACACATGTTATAGTGTGTATCAATCATGGGGAGGAGGGGTGTCAGATGAGAGCTCCACATTATTTTAATTATATGGTTATTCTCTCCCATTCATTTTCCACGTCACTTCATCTTTTTCTCCTTTTGCCTCTTGCCTTCTCCAATATTCTCTCAGATTTTTCTCACATACCCACAGAAATTATAGGTATATATGTGGAGCTGTGAAAACCCGTCGTTTCTCTATTTATGTATGCATTGATGTAACTCTGCTCTCTCTCTCTCTCTCACTTCTTTACCTGTCTATGATTTGATTCCATGACAAAAAAAATCCACTTGTTTTTCTTATTCTTGTGTATAGGATAAATCGAGCAAAAATCACTACTTTGTTTTCTTACTCATTCCCCATCTACTTTTGATATGGCTACTTTCCTTGTTGAAGTTTGTTTCTTGTTCATATTCCATTATATTCTGCTCATAATAAATCCTCAATAAGATGTCATGCCATGGGCAATGATTCCTTCCACTCAACTTCTTCTGTACCTTTTGGCTACATCTCTTGTCCTGTCCTTTATATTGTAGTAGTATGTGGAAAAGGTGCTCAAAACCTATACTTTACTTTACAGACACCTTTCTTTTTCCTCTATCAACCATAAAGAATAACTAGCCAATGTGTCTTAGGGCTAGAGTCAGTCCTTCTTCCTTTGAGGGTTAATTCTCCGTCAGCCAACTTGTCCATACTAAATAGGGGAAAAAATCAAGGGTTTCTATCTCTTCTAACTTTAGTATAATTTTTTTTGTTATCATTTAACTTGATGGGAATTAATTGTGTGCGAATTATGCAAAGATCCTGTAAAAATACTCATGTACATGGTTTTGATGGATGACTCCGAGTCATTTGCAACATATTTGTGGTTTGAGGTGAGTCTTTTTATTGTTTTCTCATAAGTTGAGAGAATCTCAAGCCAACATTTTTTAAAATATAACTTCTTTATAGTTTCTTTACCCAACCACTGTTATTCAAGAGGAGCTGCTCCGCATGATAATCTCCATATTTCCCATATATACCCCTTTATTAAACGGTTAGAGAGTCCCTCCAGGCCTATGTAACTTGCTCCTTCTGAAGTAGTAGCTTCCTATATCCTCGAGTGCTCATAAGTGACCTCCCTCCAATCATCTTTCAACTCCCAGACTTAAGCCAATTGTAATTATTAGTTAATCCCTTAACCTCCAGCCTTGAGCGAAATCTTTTATCGTACCTTTCATTAATTACGTTTTTGCAAATACATTCTAAATTCATTTAATTATTTTCATATCAAGAAATTTCTGTATTGACGTAACTTTTTATAACAATAATAACTGTAATCATTATTGTTATTAGTAAAATTGTACATAATTTGTTAATGAGTTTGAGAAAGAACAGGTTGGGATTGTTTCTTCCATCGTCCTTCTATCCTTTTTCTTGGATGATAAAATGTTATTTTAATTCCTGAAAATAGCAAGAAGAGAAATTAGGAGGTTAATTCATAGGATCAGTTTCATTGGAGTCATGTTTTATGTATGGGTTGTAATTCCAAGGAATAATTTCCATTGATTAGAGCAAGGATTAAGAGGAGATGAGTTCATGAATGAATCTGAATATCATAATCTGATTTTTTTCTCACCGAGCCTTTTCCAACTGGACCTGTAGATATGTCTAACGTGAGAGTGATGAGGGTAATGAAGAGATATGAAAATGAACGAGTTTTTTATATGTAATATTAATTTTTGGGATAATTTAATAATACTATTATGTTAATAATAATAGAGGATGTGTGTATGATAAGGTGAAGAGGAGGATATGGAAAAAAGGTAAGGACTTGCGGGGGTTTAAGAGATGAGTTGATAGTGATAAAAGGTATATTTTTTTATTTAGCTCCAGGCCTATATGCATTTCAAATGGATAATAATGTGCTTTACGGTTTAATTGAGAGTCATCCAGGTGAAGCTCTACATGGTGTTACTATCAATTATCACATGTCTTAATGGGGCGTGCACGCGTAAACGAATTACAAGCCCACTGTGTGTTTTCCCACTTGGGTGAATTAGACGTGAGCTGCGGTAGGCTCCGACGAACTTCCTTCCCCCACCACAACAGCAACCACCACCACAACATCAACGAGACTATATAGAATTTACAGAAAGATGAAAAACTCATTCAATTCATTCACCCTCAAGTTATATCACACATACTTTTATTACCTGGGTACTTAAAAACCTTATACCTACGAAGTGGGAGTCCCTCTCTACTCTCTACAATAGAAAAATTACACATGCTTTACTTATTTCCCCTTCAGTAGCTCTCGCTCATCGCTACTACCTTCCCCTTTACAATCCTTCTCAATGCAAACTGTTGCATTATCATAAATAACCCATAAGCTCGAGGAGATGTATTTATATTCTCTTTTCTTTATAATCAGCAGTGCCACAATTCATTTACATTTTTTTCATCTCCCTTTCTGAATGTATCTATGGAATCTTCTCACATCTCTTATCCCCTTGAAATTTTTACTACACTAAAAAAATCCTCCTTGTTTTTTCCAGGGAAATTATATGAGAGCTCTCTTTCTTACAGATGGAGATTTCAAAAATTTAAATATTTTTATATGTAAATGAACCCTGAGTGAGTATTGAGGTGGGTCTTTATAATTAATGTGTGGAAGTATAATTTTTATATATGTGTAATGTCTTTTAATAGGTGAATAAATTATTACAATGTATTTGAATGTACATAGCAAGTTTTTCACTCGGAGCTTCCAAGTTACAGGGGAAATTCACATTTGGTAGAGGAAATAAAATAATAATTAAGTGCGTTGTTGGAAAAAAAGAGAAAGAGAGAAAAAAATGAGTATTTTTATATGAGGGGGTATTTATGTGAGTGTAGGGTATTTATGGGAAGTCAAGCATGAGTGTCTGATGTCAGGTACAGTATATAAAAAGCTTAATAGGTTAATCAACTCTTATTATCTTGCAGCTGCAGTGGGTTAGAAGAATACAAAATTAGTAAAGTATAGGAAGCATTCGAGACGTATACGTATGTGAGGGTTTGGGCTCTGTTCGAGGTGGAGGTTGTCTCTATAATGTTGTTGTACTATAATGCTGAGAGATGGAAGTTGGTGATAAGGTCCTTTAACAGAGGGACATCCCATCGAAAGCAACTGTGGAGCTATCCTCTGTGTCGTCTCCAATTATGCGGGAGGGCTATATTACTTTGGTTGTTTGTTTGAACTCGGTAGGATTTGTCATTTGTCACGCTTCACTTTTCACTTGTCCGGCTTTCTCCTCCCTTCAAATACATATATTTCTCTTTAAGTAGAGAAATGGTGCTAAGAGAAGCAGCAAGAGTTATGTAAATTCTACCCTTTTGTCTTTTTCATATATACAAAATAATATACATACATGGGATAGAGAGAGAGAGAGAGAGCATCATCCCCCTACAATGAGAATCATGGGGATTGATAGTAGAGATGTAGGATGAATACATTGCTTTTATTTACACTTGCATTAGCTATTCTAACATAACATTCTATGAGCAATTATCCCCTTGTCACTTTTATATCGTACATTTTCCTTTTGATTTATCTATTTGGAATTAACTTGATATTAACAAATTCCCTGGATGTGTCATGTTCAAGCTTCTCAGAACTATAGCGAGTTAGTTATTTATCTTTTATTTAATGGATAGATGAAAAGTACTTGACACCAAACATGTTCAACCACAGTCTCAATAACCTACATTAAATTAAGGGGCACGTGTGATTTGCATGGAAAGCATCCTTTATTTCACAATGTATTCTTTATTAGTAACATTTTTCCAAACTGGAGCTTTTTAGCAGCATTAAAGGCTGCAATATGAATTAAAAGTCATTTTTATCGCGAGTTATTTAATAGCAATAATTATTATTATTATCGTTTCAGAAGAAAATTCTGCTGGTATATTTTCTTTACAAAGTGCATTTCACCGACATTTTCAATTGCATATTGTTATAGTGCCATAAAGAAATCAAAGTTTGTGAACAAAAAAATACTAAAAACTCAAATAGTCTATGGCACATGAGATGCCACTAAGGTAGATTTTCCACAAAAAACCCACATCCACTTTTTAAAAATTAAAATGAAGACGTTTCTCACAGGGAATGAGAAATTGTGACAAAAATTCCAAGGAGTATAGCAAAAATAATAAAAATTGTCATTTGGTTGGAAGTCCAAGGCCGAATTCAAGGTAAAAATCCACCTACAGATTACACACATTATAAGGATTTGATATTAAACTACCATTCCACAGCTTTAGACCTTGATTTCACTAGTGGACTTAACCATGGTTAAGGTAACCATTTGGTTAGTTTAACCATTATTTTCGTGTGAAATGGGAGTAAAAATGGTTAACTAAACCATTTTCGCAGTGAAATTGCTCACTTTTGGATGGTTAAGCTAACTATAGTTAACTTAACCATGGCTAAGTTCATTAGTGAAATCAAGGTCTTAGAGTTAATTGTCAAAACTTGTATAAAGGAATGTCCGGATTTCCCCTTGAAAAAAAGCGTCCAATCTTAAATAGAAGGGTAAACTTTTCCTCCCCTCCCTGTCCTTTCGTTTGATTAAACGGGAATTAATTAATAGGAAAATGAGTTAAAGGAAATCCCACACATCCCTTTTCCTTCCTCTCCACATAAAATTAATCTCATTCATCTTTTTCTTATACCTATATACATCCAGCCCAAAAGAGGAAAAAAATCACAATGAGAATTGGACAGTCGGAAGTGATTAGAAAAAAGGAATTAAAAAAAAAAGAAGAAAAGTAGGGAAGAAAAGAAAGAGATGAGAAAAAGTAGTAAGATAATATGTAGAATCTTAAACTTTATGCATATTTTCCTTGGTAAAGAATATATGGGGAAAAAAAATGAAAGGAATTATATATATGAAAAAGATTTTGTTTAAAAAATATTTTCCTCAAAAGGAAAAAAAATGTGGAAGTAAAAGCTGAATGGACACTACAATCTGTGATGGATCTTCCGGGTGGGAATGACACTATCAGTGGACCAGTGTAATTTAGGAATCAATGGATTCATGAGGTTAGCGGGATTGAAAGATGGTGTGATAGGCTGGACGGGAGATGTAATGTAGACGAAAGATCCCACCCAAACGACTCATCTCTCATGTTTAGCGTAAGAACATAGGGAGCAATTACCCAATTTTCAGCCTCGCTGGATGTGAATCGGAATGTCGAATGGGAGTTTAGGATGGATTGTGTGAGGAAAAGGTAGTTGGATGAGATAGACCATCTGTCAGAATCTCTTTTGGGGACTCTTTCTCGCATACAGAGAGAGAGAGAGAGAGAGTGTGTGTGTGTGTGTCTACGCAACTACTGCTACTCAACTCTCGATCCAAGTTTGTCCTTGTCTCTAATGAGATTTAACAGTCCGCCGGTCCTTTTTTATCTAACGAGGTGGACGCAATTTTCTCGGAGCTTGCATGTGAATCTGCACAGCAGGTTCTTCTTCAATCGTTTCTCTCTCTCTCCGTCGCTCTCTCTCTCTCTCCTCCCTTCCTTGTTTAAACATTGTTCATATCTGTTCCGTATTTCTTTTCACAAGACATCACAACTACTATCACTCCATTTTAGTCCTCCTCAAAATTTCTTCTCCATTACACACTTCACAACTTAAGACTATATACACACTTTCTCTTGAACAATTTTCTTCTTATTCTTCTTCTTCTTCTTCTTCTTCATATAGTAGAAGATAGTTCTTCTATAGTTCATCTCATTTCTTCCTCTCTCATCACACACACACACACAACTTACACTTTTCCTCCTCAACACTACAACTATATAAATCCTCATTGTAAATAGAATTACATAGAAACTATACATACATAGCTACTTATTACAACCACACACTAAAACAAAGATATTCCCTTTTCACATAATATGTATGTACTCACCATGAAGAGGCATAGTTTATAGACTCCGAGGAAACAAAGAAAAAACTAAATTGTGAGCAAATATTCTTGTGAATTTCATTTCTTCCTCTGTAGACGTATAGTACATACAAGGAAGCTCAAAAGCAAATAATAGTATCATGAAATGAGTATGTAATTACATATGTGGATAATTACATAGTAAATTTTCAAGATAGTGAGAAAAGTTGTCACACTTTATTTTTGCACCTCTGAAAAAAGAATTTAAGGAGAGAGAGAGGAGGAGAGGATAGGGAAGAGCCTTGGTTAAAAGGTTGGCTATAAAAACTATGAAATCAAGCTTGGGGATCTTTTTCTGATAAGAGCGATTACTCCTCAACTAATTACTCTCATTCATCAGACTAATCAAAGGGAGATAAAGGGAAAACCGCGAATCTCATCAATTCCATCATGATCTCTTTTCACGCTCTAACTTAAGTAATGCTGAGTCAAAAGTATTTTTCTCTTTCCCCAACTAACAATAAGATTTCTATAGTACTACGCCTATTTCCTAGTATATAGAGTGGATCCATATAAATATGTATGAAGGATATTTAAATGTGTGTACATACATGAACGTTTTTCCCTGTTATAAGCGGGGCTCTCTCAATTGGTCCCATTGGTAATTCCTTCCTCTTCTCTACTAACCCGGAAAAAGTTGGAGGTTTTAAATCCTTTGAAAAGAAAAGTATAAAACTCTTGTAGATTTTTGGCTCCGATCTATCCCCTTTGCCCTTCACATTTCTCCCAAGAATGGTTCCTTCCTTGTAAAGGAGTGTGAGTATAAGTACATATCCCATGACTAATTTACCCTTGATCACCCAACAACGTTCAGTATAGGAAAAGTTGATCGGGATGAACTTTCTGCCCTCCACATAATTTCTTCTTGAAAATTCTCATTTTAATTGTGTATAATTTCTTGTTTGCACACGTCGCATATATTTTATAGTCCATAGCCTTTGAAAATTATTAGGCTGCTGTAGAGAATGTAGGTAAATAAGTGGGATGAGCAAGGGTTATGTCTTACACCATGCAAACTGGCAGTTTTTCTTGTTGAAGGGAAAAAAACTGGATTCCTTCACGTTTACTAAAATCTCTGCTTCAGTGTAATAAAATGATGATAGGCTTTGGAAAATTAGTTATTGGGTTGTCACCATTTCAAAATTGAATTTACTTCAATAGTTATGCTTATGTGGATTTTAAGTTATGAGTCATAGCCCATGATGTATGTAGTGCATAAAATGAGAAATAAAATCTTCTAAAAGATCTATACAACTACACTTAAAGGTGCGGAATGATACATTTTTATTTCAACGTGTGATTTTTATGTAGGGAGCTGAGCTGTTCCCGACGAGTTACAGCGGATATGGGGAAATTGGAAATAGTATTTTATACATGTGTGAATTATAATAATAATTATAATATATGAAAAATCTATATAATTACTTATTTATTTAGTTGATAATATTATCTTGCGTATATTTCATGCTAATTAGCCATGCAAATATTTTCACATTTACAAATGTTCCTTTCCTAAGGATTACAAAGGATTTTCCAGCCATCATTTTCTTACTTCTTAAGATTTGGACTGGAATTTTTTAGTAGGAGCGATATTTTCAAAAAAATTCTTTGTCCATTTTAAACAACGCACAACTTTCCCTTACATTCACCGTCACGATTTCCGCTTAACATATAAAATCTTAACAACTCATCATATACATTCCATTGGGTTACACATCATTATCATTATTATTATTATTACTTTTATCTAATCCGGTCCTTTACCAATCACTCTATAAATTCTCAAGTCAAAATTCTTCATCTCAGAATTATTATTGTGGAACAAAATCTAGGGATTATTGTATTATTGCAAACATATACTTTTCCTACTATGTAGCATTCATTGCTATTAAATTAATTTCATTAATAATTATTACGTCAAAATAAAAACATGACAACAATATAAACATGTAAATAAATCTTCCTACTCAAACTTTACTCCTAATTCATATTAATTAGCACACTAAAATTCCTTGAATCATTTTGACGGAATCATAAATTAACAATAGTTATCTATAGCAATGTAAATTGTACGCATAATAATTTGTAAGGGTGATAAGTGCGTTTAGGAAATCTGCGATTAGCATTGTTAAAATTGCGCCGGAATAGAAATACAGCAAGTTTTTTTTAAATTTTTACATATTTATAATGTCCGAATTGACGAATAAATTTTCCTAAAATTCATGTACAATAATAAACATGTCCAATTTATAATTCCCCATCCAATTACATTATACTTAATATATGTTTAATTTCAATTTTCTATTGGGTTTTCACGCTAACCCAAACTATTTCTGCAGACTTGACATTTTGTAATAACAATTTTGGAAAATGCGACCAGTACAAGGTGCGACGACATTTGAAGGTCCCTTTTTTCTTGAAATTACCTATACTTCTTATAGGAGATTAAAATATTTAAAAAATGATATCTTAAATCCCCATGACATTTTTTTTACCACGCAGGTAATTAATAGTGCAATGTAATTCAGTTATTTGTTTGTTTTACATAATATTTTTTATGTCTCATTTTTTACAAACTCAACCCACACACACACGTTCTCTCCCTTACCTTGAATGGTAAATATTTTTAACATTTTCAGTATACGAATATATTTGAAATATTTTATTATTATTTAATGCTTCTTATACGTAAATCTAGAGCGTTAATTCGGAATAAAGTCAAATTCCTACAAATACAAACGTATTTTTACATGCATTCTCACGTGTATTGAATCAGCCAGTAGATTTGAGGGGCTTTGAACGATTTCCTTATAATAATTGATTTTATTGTGTACGTTTATTAATTCAGATGAATTTACGTGTCTTGTATTCACCTTTTTCATCTCCATGTATTTTTCTCATTATTCTCGTCTCCCGGCTCTTATGAATAAAAATGCACTTTATAAGTAGAATCTAATTGAGTAGAGAAAGATCCAGCTTAAAGAGAGATAAATATTTGAACGGAAATCAAGGGATTTTTTAAGGAGAGCAGAAGCTACCAAGCTAAAATTGTTTGACAGAGGAGATATTTTTTATACAATATTTGCGTATAAATAGAAATATCATTAGAATTTGATGTGAAATAATTTAGGTTATAAATTAGCTTGAGAATTAATTAAAAACATTGTAAGAGGAACAAGATTTAGGATTTATACATTACATCTGTTATAATTATAGCTCCCACCACCATGTGTTTTTTTGAACGGTAAAGGACGTGTGTGTGTGTGTATGTGTTGAGGCAGATAGATTTCTTTTAACATGGGTAATAATTCCGCATAGATTTATACTTAAACCATGGAGAATTACTTGTACGTGTACAAATGACACAGCGAAGAAAAAGAAGCAAAATGTTTTTGGATTATTTTGAAATTCATATGGAGTTGGAGTATGAAATTTAATAGAGGAATTTTACACATTGAAGATTTATGATATAATTTGTGGGAACGAAAGACAAAGAGAAAATTTGGTTTACTATGAGGAATGTTGAAGAGATTATTATTATTTAAGGGACACTGGTGTAAACAACTGTCGTATACACAAAACTACAAAACATGAAGATTTTCGCAGGATTTGGATTTTGAATTTTGAAGACATAATTTGCCTAGGATTTCCTTTGCGAGATGAAGAGACAAAGATGTCCTGGAGCCATTTAGCTTATTCTTTCCTTTGGTAGACTTGAGTGCTTTCATCTCTTTGCGGAACTTGGCATCTCGGAGACGGCACTGCTGTAGAATTCCAACTAGAAGTTCATCCACATTGTGCTGGATGCCGCTCGAAGTCTCTATGAACTTACAGTCGTGAGCACAAGCCAGGGATTTTCCCTCTGTAGTAAATAAGAGAGACAAAGGAAAATTAATTCTCGTTGCATAATCTAATTTTTATATTATTTTATTATATGCATGTTATTTAGAGTACTAATTGGGCTATATGTGGGTGAAGCCAAAATGGACACGGGATTTTTTTAACACATAATTTTCATTTTTTTTGAAATTTTTCAAAGCATTTTACATTTTATCAAAAATTTTCAAAGCATTTTACATTTTTTCAAAATTTTGCTAAAAAATTTGCATTTCCTTTTATTTCTTCTAAATTGTACAGAAAAATTTCAAAATTTTCGTGCTTCCTGGTATGTAGCTAGGTTTCCCTATCTAAAAACGCACGTAAACGTATAAAAGAAAAGCAACGGTGATTTTGACAAAAAATTCCCGCCGACTGCCTTTCAAGGTTCTTGGAATGTGTGGTAGCGGAAAAGTTGGACCATGAGTGTGCTGTAATAATGTGAAATAAAAACGAAAGTAATTTCCATCCTTCCGTGATGAGATGTACTCTCATATGGTCTCTTGAAAAGAGAGAAGCTCAAGTTTTTCCAGGTTACACTCTACTGAGGACAAGGTGTTCTTTCCATGTGACTCACACGGTAAGTTCCGTGTGGCCTCACTTAATTGAATATGAGAAGAGAAAAAGGCATGGGGAAGTCACATTAAATAGGTAAAAGTATCTCCAAGGGATTACTAGGAATCCCCACTACATAAACTATTGTTTCAAAGAAAAAGTAATTATTGAGGGAGTTTTAAGTGCAACTGCAAGCACAGCAACTTCCATAAATTACATCCCGAACATTCCACTAAATCATTCGGAGGGTAAAGTTGTTCTTGAACGAGAAAATACCCTAAGAAAATTCAAATACTCATGAATTTTACCTTCCTTCACTCAAGGACTCAACACACCCATAACTATTTAACATCTCTCAACTTTCCTACAACTAATTCTTTCCTACGCCTAATTTAATGCTTCTCCCGCAAAATCATAATTCTCCCGTAAACTCTTATCACCATATAGTATTGATTTCCCTCAAGCCATCTTTCCATGTAATACTAAAGGAGTATTTGAAACTCAAAAAAATTGTAGAAAAAATTCCAAAAAACAGTTCCTATTTAAATTAATTAAAATTTTTGCTTAAATAAATAAAAATCCTTCCACCCACACTTTCTTCCCATGAAATTCTATCCCTCAGATGTCCTCTTTTTAATTACATGTAAATAAATGACGCTAAACTTCCCTTTCACTTCCAACCATAAAAACCAGGAACAAAAACATACGCCCGGGTAAGAATCTCTACCAGTTCCGTATTATTCTACCCGCGAGAAATGAACCATGACAACATTAAATGGAAAAAGTAAAGGGATTTTCCTTTCTCTTGGTAAAAGTCAGTGAAAGTAACTTTCTCCGGTGAAAGTTACATACAATTGAAAAACTACGTCGTTGGAAAATGACAGCTAGAAAAACAAGGAGAATCTTCCCATCAAATAATAATAATAATAGAAATATCTTTGAAAATTTTCATCTATAATGATAATTCCAAGAAAATTATTTATCTCGAGAGAAAGTTCTCTCAATGCCCGTCAACCCATTGTCAAATCCTTAGCCCAATTATAAACAAGTTTTCTTGAGGACTCAAACAATAATTTCCTCTCCATCCCTTTTAGTAAGTTCACGCACAATCCCATCCATCGTAACCTTTCACTATTCGAGGATTTACAAGGATTTATGACAAGCAATAGATATGAAATAGAATAAAAAACAAGCCCTCCATAACTTTCTCTTCATATCCAAACTATATAGCATTAAGCCTGTAAAGAAAAAACCTGTGAAATATCCCCATTTGAAGGATATAAAGATTCTAGTGCGACTACTAAACTGCGTTCTTAAAAACTTCCATCAATGGATTCGAAACCTGATGAACTCATGGAGAACCACTGGAGATGATTCAAGAGGTTTGAACCCTAATAACTTTGTCAATGACTTGAGCCTCATGTCTCCCAAACAAAATCGCTGAGACACAATGTTTTCTACACACAAAAAGCTTTCCATACCTCTTCATAAAACTCACCCAACATAAGCTACACACCTATACTATAGCTAAAAAAGAGCCCTTAGCTCCTCCACCTTTTCTTGGAGGAAAACTACCATGAACAAAGAAGTCTATCTCAGGTATATTTTTATCTACATGCAAAAACTCATATAATATTCATAAAAGTCAGAGAAAAAAATTTCTCTTCCTATTTAATCTACTCCCAATCCATATGAATTATCCCCCATAGCAACCAAACAAAAAAATCCAGAGTCTTAGAAATCAACCTTTTTTTTTTATTTCTAAGAAGAATTCTTTCAAATGAAGAGAATTTCCACGTATTTATTCTACAGGCAAACAAAATCTGCTTGAAAGAAAATTTCCCAGGAACTATTCAACTAGGTATATTCCAACGATAAATATCAGAGTTAATTTGACAGCTGCTCCTACTATTCCATATATAGCTAGAGGCAGGGAAACCCTTGTACAATCACCATGTTTCCGGCGGACCATATTTTTCTCATATGTACCAATATAAATATCTACAAGAGCTGTCATTTAATATACATGTATAGTGCTATTATCGAACAATTCCCCCATAAATTATATGCAGTTGAAAATTACACGTATAAAGTAAAGTACACACACACACACAATTCTCGTAGCCTTTAACGCTATACAAAGTAAAAATGCATTGGGAAATGTCATGTATCTGAATAATGTTACATGCTATATTTTATATACACCAGAACGTAGTAACTATTTTGTATACGAGGACACCGGCAACCTTCACGGTGGAGAGGAACTACTCACAGATTTGCACGTGTGTGTACTTTCCATATGTACACACTTACCCGACTTGTACTCTACAAACTTCCCTTCTTGTGTATTCAAGTACTTGAAAAAATGGCTTCGGCTATAGCTCCCTCTAGAAAATGTTCTACCTGTATGGAGAAAGTCCTCCAGCACTTTTCTCTACAACCTTCCCTACATCCTTTTTTTTATTCACCAGGAGGAGTGAAAAAGTTCAGGAGAACTTGCTTTTTTCTCTGTACGTGTGTGTGTGTGTGTATGTGTCAAGATGCAAATCTTGATTTATACATAAATTTCTCCCCTCCCTTGCCAAACTATTTAGGAATATACATATATTTATATGTGAGGAGGAGGAGGAAAAGGTACAATTTTCCTATTCCTTCTCTTTCCCTTCTATACTTTCCTTCCCTATTTCCATAGTTATAAATGACAAGTTATTTTTTTTTACCAGGTGATTTGCGCTATTTGCGTAAAACAACTTCTTTTATTTGCACAGGGACACATACATTGAATTAGAATTGCAACCTATTCAAATTCCAGTTGGACATGAAAAAAAAAGTCTTTTGTTGCAGGAAAATTATGTGGACATTTTGGGTCGTGTATAGAAGGAAATAAGGAAATGGTTTGGGGAAAGGCATTAGCCACAAATCCTTTATAGCGAGTAAATTAGTTCCTAAAGGAAAATGTAACATGAAATGGAAAATTGAATAATAAAGCATATCTCACTCTCTCTCTCTCACACACACACGTATGTACATGACTTATTTTACATAGAGATATGTTCGTGTGAAATTTCTTGTTGAATCTCTAGAAAAAATCATTCTTATGAATAAAATGTAACATTTATCCCGACATAATGACCAATACACAAGTGCAATTTCACATGAATATTCTCAACTCACGCGAGCATGTAGAAAAGTGAAATTTCTCAAAAATACTCAAAAATATTTAAATGTACAAATCCACAAAAGAAATTCTCAACCTCATATAAATATGTACGACTGCATGAAAAGTATACAAGTTTCCTGTACATTTTTACCTGCGTCAAAACTCACATATTACATATGTACAAAGTCTGGGAAATAATTCCTATTGAATATCCTGAGGCAAATTATACATTTTTTCCACCGAAAAGAAAAGAAGGCTCCAAATTCCCCACCGCACTTTCCCTCTTTACAAGCACATAGGAAAGCGAAAAAGGATGAATGCATTTTCAATATGGACTTGATGGAAAGATGAAAAGCTTTTCTTCACTCCCATACAATAGTGAAAGGGACTGTGAGGCACGCAAACTAACCACTAGTTTTTATTCTATATGTTAACACATGAGTACAAATATGTACAAGTCTATTCCTCTATGTAACCATTCTACACTATATATTTATCATACATATTTATTGTACAAGCATATAGAATTTATGGAGATGGCTTGAGCTTTCATCCTCAAGTACAATCCTTAATGTAGAGGCTATGAGATGGGAGAGAGGAGAGATGATTTGTTGTAGGCGGCGGCGGTGGGGAGGAAAAACGAGGGAGGAACAAATTTCCAGCTATATTTAAATCCTTGATTAAAGCAAACCACAAAATCTACTTTGCATCTCTATCGAATTTCTCTCTCTCTCTCTTCCTTAATACTCTTCCATCACGCGAAGCAATCTCAGCTTTTTCCTTGTAATTTTCAACGTCTACCTTTTGAATGTCAACATTACCTACCTTGTACCTCTTACTTTCTCTCTCTCTCTCTCTCTCTAAAATCCAAGTACATACTCCCAAGAGAAGTCTGCTAAAATTCACTTTCTCCTCCCTCGTCTCCTGAGGTTTCCCTTCAAAGATTCTCTTTAGTCAAATTCCAGCTACTTTACTTCATCTCTATACAAGTTGCGGGAAAAATTGAACTAAAAATCTAATTTCCTTCATTGAATCCAAAACAATTTTATTTGAGAAAGACATTTTTTTGATGACTTTCTCCTCCCGTTTTATATTTTTTTTAATACTAATTCCCGGGGAAAAAGCCTACAAAAGACGCTTTTTCCCATTAATTTTATATTTCCAGAGTGATATGTGCTCCTTTTACATAAAAGCCTTTCTCAAGGTTCCAGAATTTAGGTTATTCCCTTTCCTATGTCCCACCAATTATTTTACCTTTTATTCATAAAAAAATACACCCCCTTTTTCTATGCTCGGAAAGTCACCAGAATAAATACTACTATGGTTTATATAATAGTATGAAAAAAATTCTGTCATTATTTGAAATAGAGGCCAAGATCCATTGAATAAGGACTTTCTCTATTTTCTTTACTTGCCCATTACTCCTTCCTTAATGGTGAGGGCAGACAGATACGGAGCAAGTCCGTATGTACTTTGAATGAGAGACTAATTGAATGGCTCCATTACTAATAAATAATATATACTGGAGAATAATAAGAGCGCCTGTATTTTCTTCTACCTTATCTTCCTATACATATATTTATACGAGTCACATAGAAAAAGAACGGAGCCAAGGTACAGGTTTAATTTCATCCCTCGGCGCAACAATTTCATGTTAACTTACTGTCAGCAATTGCTCATTCCTTACCATATAAACCCTCCTTCTCACCCATATTCGAGCAAATAAATAAAAGCACCCATCGATTTCCTATCAAATTACCTACACACTTCATTGATTCTTCTTTCATTTCCTATTGTGTCCTATACTATTTACAAACCATTCCCACACGTGAAAACACTACAATATGGGGAGAAATCCCCATAGGATTTTTTTATGTAGTACACACACCATTATCATGTTATGTATATGAGAGTGAGACAATAAACCTTTCAACTGGAATGGCTCCCTCATTAAGGTACACTTTCACTTTGAAATTTACATAAAAGAACACACAGACCAATAAAATTCCAGTTGAGGATTTTACAAGCACTTTTCTCTCCTTTACTGTCCCTCTGAAAATAAATTTACCTATAGAATCTTCCTCCTTTTCCTTGTAGGAAAAATTTAAGAGTAAATATGTATATACTTGAGTGCGGGGTATAAAATTACTTGTAAATCCAAACTGATGTGTGGACCTAGCCTAAATCTATAAAAAAAGGAATATAGAGGGAAATATATGGTGACATTCTATCAAATAGAGTAGCTTAAGTGGAGGGAGTTGATTTAAGTAGGGAGCAATAATTGTTATTCGATAGATTTTATAGACACACCTGCGGCTTGGATTTTTCCCTCTCCTTTCTCTCTTTGTAATATATAGAACATTTTGGGCGGGACATAATACTCAATTGGAGACAGAGTGCATGTGGTAATAAAAATATATTTGATGATGTTCCTTCCTCAAGTGTATAAAAAACTATGCGTTTTGCGGTTAGAGAGAGAGAGAGAGAGAGCGAGCATTAGAGAAAATATGCTAGGCTCTTTTTTGACACTTGAAGCTGCTCCTGCTACATATTGCATTTGTGCTGGTTCACTAGTGATGTTTATCATTTTGTCAGTTGACAAACTACCGAAAGAGTTTTGACAACTGCCACCGCGTATAGTAAATATAGTGGGTAATAACGCCCCTTCTCCCTCTCCTATAAGATTATCCCATGGTCTCTCAGTCCACGGATTGTAACGTGCCTTATGTAAATATATGAGCTGACAAGGCAATTGGAGAGGGATTTGAAAGCCTTCGGGTCCCATAAGAACCCATCACTTGCTCATATTATAGTGCACGTTATATCATGTTTTATACACACTACTCATCCCATCAGCAAACATTACCGACTTAAAACCTTACGTCAGTTAAGCCAACATGAGCTACTAAACGTCCTTTAAACCTGTATCCTTTCTAGTACACACAGGGCTCTATAGATTATCTTAAGCTAGAGAAATGTGATCGGAAAAGATACACATATTTATGGATCATAAAATACCAGACTTTGAAATATACAAAATAATACACCACCATTCCCAAAGGTACTAAAACTTCCCCATGGAAATTATAATCTCTCAAGAATTTCAACAAAATTATTACTCTCTCTTATCAAGCTTCAGCTTCAGGTTCTACACATAATTTTAAAAGGACAAATTCACTTTCTCCTCTTTCAACTCCCACCGCCGGATCCTAAAACATTCCTACCTTAGCCAGAGAAAGCAAATTTCCTTGTATATATCGTCGGCTAAAGTGCAAAAGGAGCTATAATTTTCGTAACGTTATGGGAAAAACAAAATTATAGCCCCTTTTGCACTTTAGCCCACTATATATACGCACATGCCGGTTACTTGAACATTATTTACACATTATACACATAGCATGGTAATATCTGCTGGAGTTACTACAATAAAATATATCCAGTTACATAAATCCTCGTGGAGAAAGTCTTCCTTGCTTGAGGAATTTGAGACAAGGCTCCAGTTTGAGTATGTACATGTACAAATACAGAAGAGATTGCAGTAGAAATAGCCAAGACCATAAAGTTTTTATTCGAAACTTAAAATCAGAATTGTTAGGACATTCATCACTGGGTGATCTGACAGCGTCACAAATGTAGTGCATCAAGTTGAAACTTTCACGAGTTACTCAACTCTTCCCTTTGCTATGTAGAAGCTTCCTATGCTCATACAATGAAATGTGCTCATATACTGAGGGAACAAAATAGAATGAATACATACATTGCCACATACAAAGGATAGAGAGTTAGATGGAGTAAAGCCAGAGAAAAGAATCGGTAATCTTGGGATATTTCCATGGATACGTGTTTATGGTTAGGGAAGGATTTGCCGACTGTCTGAATAGAGAGAGAGAGAGAGAGAGCATCAAGATTGATGTATCTGTGAAAGGGACTTTTCTCTGTGAATACCATGTAATGGAATCAGTAGAAAAGAAAATAGGCTAAGGATGGACGTCAGGCTCACACAGTGCAGTGAGAAGAGCTAGGCCGACGACCTGCTAATTCAAACACTAACACTCACAATAAATTCCCCTAATACGACTATGCGCTCACTTTTATACCTATAGAATTTTATCAATCAGATCATCTTTGATAGCATCTTTCCTATATAGACTTTTCCCATTCAAGAACATCACTATGTAAATATATTTCATTCCTCTTTTTATAGCTCCTTCCCAATAAGCTCCCGTTATTGTTAAAAGTTCTTCTAAAAGAGAAATTTTTATATGTAAAAAAAATGGATGAAAACTCCATTTACAACGTATACAGATAGCATAAATCCTCTTGAAGTGCACTTAAAGAATTTTCCACTTTTTTTTATTTGGACCATGCATTGAGAAAAGTCCCTCTTTCTCCTAACCCTTACACATACCTTAATAAAATCGATGATAATCCTTTCCTAAATATTCATTAATCTCCACTACATATTTACTCAACAACTTCCAAGAAGCTTCTTCACCCATTTCCCTTTCTATAGCAATCCCTCTAATGATAAAAACACTCTCCACACAAACACACATAACAAAAAATCCCAAAGATCCATAAATTATTCAAATGGAACTGACCTGAAAGACAAGCCTAGTTTGTATTGAACATGAAAAATGTGGTAGATTTCAAAGGAGGAGGAGGAGAAGAAGGAGGAGGAAGGAGGAGGAATAAATGGAGGGAAAAGTTATGCATCATTAGATTCATAAGCCCTTGTCATTTCCTTTCTTCTCCAAGTGAATGAGTCTCTATGAGCTGTGGAAAAATGAATGTATAAAACAATAAAAATTATTTTATGCAATCTCAGCTCTCTTCTTCATATCCATTGCCCTTAGCTTCTCCATGTATTGTTTGTTTGTCGCAGGTATTTTGGAGCAAGTCATGCCTCAATGTTAAATCCCTTGCCAAACAGCACACACTCCATTGATTTTTATTGGAGCAGAAAGAAAGCATCTCAGGGAAAGATACATTTTCCCTTGGATTTCTCATATACTCAGAAGGCGCCATAGTAACCATAGCACATACTAAATGTATAGAGGTAATGATGAAATGGTAGAAATATGGCTGGAGGAAAAGGTGGAAAATAATAATGGTAAATATATGTAGAGTATAGAATGTAGGGAAAATATTATGAAAGTCAAAAAAAAAAGGAAATTGAACAAAGCGTGGCGGAAACAGATGGTGATCTCACGTAACAAAAGTAAATCTTTCAGGGTACAGGGACGTATCGTACATAGGAAAATATCATTAGCAATATTTTGTAACGATGAGAATATTTCTATGAAAATTCCTACACAATGAAATGTCTCCGTCGTCCTTATACGTCGTAACTTTTCGACCCTTCATGCTAATTTTACCACAATGAGACCTTACAAGTTATTTATAATCTCCCAATATATCATTTTCTATCATCATGAACTCCCATCCTTTTGTCTTTCTCAACCTACTCGCTATTATACTAAATGTGTAGAAACCTTGTGTAAAATGTGAGTGAATAACCTACGTTCTATGTACGATTAATTATATTTGTAACTTTAGAGGAATATGTCCCTGGTGATTTCATCAACCGGAAATATTAATTTTCATGTTTACTTTCATAGTCATCTCTACTCTTTCCGTACATCTCTCGCTACCCGGATAGATTATTACATTATCATAATTATTATTATTTATATGAAGCATTCATTCAAAAATATTCTCTCCATAAATTTATACTATTATGATTCATTTTAAATCCCTTCATTCATTTCAACTTTCACCATGATATGAGTGATAGGGTTTTTGGCAAAGTTGCAATTTTCATATCATTAAATTATATCTGCATTTATTTTTGGCTAACCAACCCTCGGAAATCATCTCAAATTCCATTATAAAAGGCCTAGAAAAATTAAATGTCATCATGTAAAATATCAAACTATTTTTTTTTGTCATGGATATAAATTACATGGCTTCATCCTACTAATGCAATGTAAAAAATAAATGTAGAAATTTGAGATAATAAAATCAACTCCGAATTTTGTCAACCTTATTTTAAGCGTGTATTTTATTTTAGGGAGAAAAAGAAACTTTTTTTGTTATAAAGTTTTACGGAGAAAGTACTACTTTCTCTCAAAGTATGCATGAATCTCCTCCTCCCACATTCAAACTTAAATCTTTGTATTATCTAGGAAAGAACACGGACACGTTACATACATACTTGTTATACGTCTCGACATTGCATCAGTTTCCCCCCTCAACATGATACTATCTGCCCCAAAGCAATTTAACATGTAATAAAATCTGCATCCCCCAAGGATAAACATAAAATAAAGATCCGCATCCCAGTCAATGTTTTTCTAAGTCATTCATGAAAATAATTATTATTCTAGGAGAAGACTCACTCGGACTCAGCATTCGTAAAAAATAAATGTCACCCAAAAAAATATCGTCTGAGAAAGAAAATCATTCGCTTGGAAAACGACCATGAAAATGTATAATAATATCCTTAAGGAAGAAAATATCTACATTTGAAATAATACAAGCTCCATACTTTCACCGTATATTTCTCCCGTGTAAATATTTGGCTTGTAATCTCGCTCCAAGTAACATTTCCAGTGTTTAAATGCCATGGGAATTAAATTTACAAAGAAAGATGGCTATAGCAAAATAAATAACTCTTACCATATAAACTGTGAGAAGTGGTTTTTTTTATCATCTCAACAATACTTTTCTACACGAATAATATTTCACACAAGGATTCTTTAATATCCAGTGAATTTCTACAGGAGAAAATTCCCTACTAACTTATAAGAGCTCGGAATTAATTTCCTGAAAGAAAAGACATTTTAGCTCCTTCACATTTTCAGGGAATAATAATTATTACCACTTGAAAGTCAATGTCCGCCAATGCTTTCCCCCTACTCTGGAAACGTTGTTGCAAATTTCTAGTTTTTTTTCACAGCGATATCCTTATTTTCTTCGAAGGTTATTAACAATTCAATTATTATTGGTCTCTTAAAAGGGCCTGTTTCCTGTGTGGAAGGATAGGGAGGCAAGAGAGCTATGAATTTCAAGAGAATTTAATTTTCGTTTACTCTTAAAACCTGCTCTCCACATTTTATACTTTATTTCTATGCAGTCAATAATAGCTTTGACTTTCACCTAAATATGCACATACTTAATGAAGTATAGGGATATAAGATCCCTTACTTTTTTGTGAGAGTCGTACAAATTCACCAGACAATTAACCCAGCTGTTCCAACAGAGAATAATAAGGCTCTTGGAAAGATAAGGTAGTTTCATTCAAATCTCTTTTTAAAACTGCCATCAAGAAAATTGAGTCAAGTCGGAGCAGACAATAAAGGTTAGAAGTAAACAACGAGTTTAATGCTCCTTTCTCTCGAGAAACTAAAACTAAAACAGAATAATTGGCCGAATGTTCCCAACGACCTAGAATACAATACTGAACATATGGAGAGATTAAACTTGAGCTATATAGCTCTTTACATATATAGGAAAATAGAAAGAACTTTCATATTTTTGACACTTTTTCCCATCCCTTTTTTCCCCATGTTGTGGGAAATTCATTAGGAAAGGTATACATCCAGAGATAATCAAGTGAAGGAGAGATAAGAAAATCGCTTTCTCCGAGACCTTGTCCCTAAAAAATTCTCCCACGGACAGAGCAGCCTGGCTCCTTCTACAGGTTGTTATAATTAGAACGAGTAGTAGTGACAGGTGACGGTAAAAAAACTCTCTTGTGGAGCTCACATGTGTCTTCCATATACGTCGTAGTATAAATTCTATGCTTTCACCAGGTTCCTAAATTCTTTGTAATTTCCTACAACTACCAACTTCCTACCACGCAGTCATTTCTATACATACTTTCACTATAATTTCCCCCTACCTCCGTCTAAATTGTAAACTTTCACAAGTTTATCCCTTCCCTATAATAAATACAGGGCCTTTACACTATATAATAAAATAGTGGAAACCCTAGAAATGCGTACACAACTTTCACTCACGCTTTACCTTTTGGGATTTTAGAAACTAATTTTAGTCATCTTAGCATTGTTTTTTTGAGAGAAAGTTTTTCGAGAGAAAATGAATCCATGAAAAAACTTGCAGATTTAAATTGTCAACAAAAGTTCATATAACATATAAATAGTTGGAAGTTTGAGAGTATGAGAGAGAGAGAGCTTTGATGAATCCTAGCTTTATTCCTTTTCAACATCCCTCCCTCCTTGATTTTGTGAGAATCCCCCCCAATCGATAACTCCGATTATAGTTGTTGGCTTTTCTCTAGTAATTTCTAGTTTACACCAGACTCCTCACCCACCATCCTGTACATACACTAAAGCAGTCAAGTGCAAATCAGAGCAGTCAAAGTTGATGATTAATTCCTCATCACGAACCTAATTTCTTTAGCTCTTGTGCAAATCTATAAGTTTTCTAATTGGAAATCCTAGAGTTGCTTTAGCTTGAATATTTATCTTATATGTGAGACTGACTGAGAGATTTCCGCACAATGAATGCATTTACTTCTTACGTAGTTGTAGCAAATGGAGGGGAAAATACTTTGATATTTTCCAAACGCACCTACTTTCACTTTAACACAAGGCCATAACAAGGCTCTTCGTCTTACTAAATTCTATTAACTTTTGACAAGCTCATGCATATGAATTTTTTTTAGGTCAGCCCTAGAGATCAAGGAGCTACGAACATTTACGCGTTTCCCAGGCTAAATACGCACAGACTCCATTCAGGATGATCCTCTGCTTAGTACATACAAAAGAAAATGCATAGTCCCTGGTACTACACACTCCTACAAATATATATTCATATGCTATGTACATATTTATACTACAGACAAGCTATCAAAGTTGTCTACACCTGGAAACCATGCACTTTTATCTTTTTCCCATTTATACACAATGGACAGGAAGTTACCAATATGAGTAACAAGTCTAAAGTGAAAGCAGATACAAGATACAACATAATATTCAAGCTTTATCCTTACAAGTAATTTAATTTCAATGGGTTTCCTATCCTTTGAAACAAGTTACTACATTCAAGGTCATAACCATTGCCGAAAGGTTAGGATAACTACGAAGGTGAAAGTTCATTATGTACTTCACTTTCTTTTGTTACTTTCACCACACAAGAGTCATCATCGCTGCCTCTTGAATGGGACGAGGAGGAAAATATAATGAGAAACCTCGCACCACACCAAAAGTGTATAAGGAAGGATAGAAGAAGGAAGTGAGTCAAAGAAAACTTACCAGAGACTTTCACCTCTCCCTACATACCTTCCCTGTCAGCTCTCTGGGAAATAAGATGATCATTTTTCATCTGAGAGAGAGAGAGAGAGACAGACAAGGAACCTTTGAGAGTTCACTCTAATCTTGATTAAAAAACAGTTACATCTCTATATAAATACTCACATGTTTCCTATAGGCTTATCACCACATCTTCCATCTCCCAATTTTTCATATTCAACATGATTGATTTGAAATACCACAAAAGTTTTATGTACTCAAATTATTTTAGATAGAGCTAATATATTAGTGAATTAGTAGCTTGAACAATTTTCCTCCAAATACACACACTCTGAAAGACTGGATTTTATGCATAGTAATTTTGGATTTATAACACAAAAATACGTAGATATGTACATGTAAAACTAATCGAACATTTTTACAAATTTTTTATTTACATTTTTCCAGGTACGTTTACATTAAGGTTCTTGAGAGGTGAAAGTGCTTTCACCGCTACGAAACTCATACGTAAATATTATCTGGAATTTGGAATGTAATAATAATATATGTTTTATGCATTAAGTCTAATGTAATTTATGTAGCTTGTACTAGGAAGGAAACAAGTACTTGGAAACAAAACTTTTCAATCAAGAAATTATAGCTCAGGGTTGAAGGGAAATATTACATGGGAAAAGGTAATGTAAAAATCCTCCCTTCCTTAATATCAAGTAACTTCATAAGTTTTATATTCACAAGAGAAATTCTTCTACTAAAAGAGCCCTACATTATAATTTGTCAAACATTACGCTTTCCTTGTTCACTTCCCCCTTGCTTTCTCTTGAATGCCTCCCGCCTTTAATTAGTATCCCATTTTTCTCTCCTACTCTCCTAAATACTAAAACCATGTATAATCCAGAACCAAACGGTGGCAAGACGAATATTTTTTTTTGGCAGGGAGAGGACGAGGGAAGATTTTACTGGCAAAACAGTCATTTCGGGCGAAATACTGGCACTACTCATTGCGTGCCAGTGACGTTGTAGAAGCCTACATCAAGGTCACTGGTACGAAGCACTACATAATTACGTGGCGTGTTTGTAACATTTAATAGAAAAATATTATTACGAGCACAACTTCCGTAAACTGATAACTTAATGTAAAAAAAAATGATTCCTTCCGTAAAATAATAACTGCTGCCCCCAAAGCATAGGCTCTTAACAATATGAAGAGAATTCGTTTGCCTAAGGCTAAGCTTTAGTGACATTGCAAAGAATTTGAAAAATCCATCAAATTTTCAGAGACCAAGTGCTCAACGCTCGTCATCACGTTAAACGTGGAAACTAAAAAAAATATTAAACCTTTTGACAGCAGTTGAAATGAAAATTATCATATTTATTTTCCAGATCAATAAATTTCCGTAAAAGTTATCCAAGAATGAAAACTTGGCTAGAGCTGATTAGTTTCCCCTGACTTTCCAAGCCTCAAGCAAATGTTTACAGGAACCACGGAAATACTAAAGTTTGTCGTGAGTTCTTGACACGTGAGTAACTTCAACTACGCTCCTATCTTCCCATTACTTAATCTCTCACCCACACAAATTCTCTTTTGTGGAAACCCCTCTCTCTCTCTCATTCCACACATTTCCCTGGAAGAGCTAACGGAAAACCCTGGGATTCTCATGGAGATCATCCTATGGAATTTAGCTTAGAAAATCAACTCAGTGTTGAGGGAAAGGTAGAGAAAGGGAAAGTCCCAGGGAATCCCAGGGATGATTCTCTGTCAATGATTAAACTACAGATACATTTTCATTCTCATTTCCCTCCAGCTCCAAATCCATATTCAACTTTTATACACTTCCCTCTCATAATAACTTTCACATGTGCTTACATCGGAAACTCTTACACACACAAATGAACCTTGTACTATATTTCGTCTTGATTAGGAAATCCCACACATTCTCTTTATACATCTTTTTATTCCAACTCTATTTGGAATGGCTGGAAACTAAAAACTATTTCCCATGAAATAACTTTCTCTCTAAATTGAAAGTCGATAAAATTCCACAAAACACCGGAGGAACAAACATGGTTGGTATTTTACAAGGTCCATAGTCCTAGCCTCTCAATACCTAAACCTGTCAATTGGTTACTATGGAACTCAACTACAAGTCAAGTGAGTAAATGCGGAGAGGAATAACATGGATTTTGTTTTATCTCTCTCTCTCTCTCTCTCTTTGTATCTCTGAATCGTCCCTCCTCCAATAATTCTAAGAATTACACATAAATTGGATTTTCCCAGACATTTATTTCAAATACACAGAGCTGGAAAAGCTGCTGTCGAGAAAAAATTAATTCCCCGCATTCTCCTATCTATTTTAAATTAACACATTGAAAAACCTTTGACTTTCAAGTGCATAAGATTATTCGCAATTTTTTCAATGCATTCATAATAGCGCATGAAAACGTATGACATCAACGTCAGGAAAAGTTTAATTAGTATATCTTTTTAGTGAGAGAAATGGTAGGAAGAGAGAGAAAGAGAGAGAGAGAGAGAGATTAGCAATCTACCACTAAGCAACCTTGAATGACTGGGATAAAACTCAGCAGGGAAGACATGAGGATTGAATGCATGAGCTTTCAAATATAAATTATGGCATGTCAACTTTAATCCCTTTCCCATCCTTAACCAATTCCAACCACTAATGTTTGACAGGTCCTACTTATACGTATATGCATTTGGCTGACGTGAAATCCCGTGTTTTCCTCTTCCGCTCTTTGTATATGACACAGAAAAAAGGAGAAAGTTGGTAAAAAAAATTATATTACTTATGGTCCCTTGTCTACACAAGGAAGATATTAAGGAAAAAATGCCCTACATATCTCCGTGTTGGAGCTATAAAAAAGGAAGAGAAATTTTTTCCCTATTTTTCCCACTATACTATACAGTCACTTGAGTGAGTCTCACAGTGCTAAAAATCTTGTTTTCCCAAGGAATTAAAGCTAAATTTGGAGAAAGGAGGAGGACTTTCTCCGTAGTTTCCAAGTAAGTATGTACGTATATTTGATAAATCCTTGACATCTTAAAGTATAGGGGGGCTGCTTGTGTTGTTTAAGCGTAGAATTTAGTAATTTAATCACTCCCAAGGATTTCTTGGTCAGAAGAGTAAACAATCCGTATTTCATTGTATTAGCCCATCCTAACTTAATCCTTGTATACAAATAACCCGGAACCTAATTCCAACAACTCATGGTTTACAAGTCAGCTTAAGATACTTAAACCTTTAATTTATTACATTCTTGTAAAATCCATAAAATAGAATCAACCTATTTCCTCAAAATATCCATGCATTAAATAAATACAGTATGAGAAAATGAGAGATAAATTACAAGGAGCTAATTTTACGTTTAATTCAAAAAAAAACTTGGAATATTTTTGTATCGAAAATTTTATCTAAGAAATTAATGCGGTTAAACGGAGCTTAGAAAAAAATTGAATGCAAGCATTAGATTTAAGTACGCTTGAAAATTTTTAGTTGAGTGCTTAAAATGCAAAAGAAATAGGATAAGTTGCAAATAATGCTTGCCCTACTTTTATCAAAAGCTTTTCCATGAAATTGAGATTTCACTTTACTTTTTTCAATAGCCTTTTTTTTTACTTTCCCCACAAAAAAGAGAAATACTAAAATATGTACTTGACATGATATGCTTTTCCAAACCATGGAAAAAAGATAGGATTATTTTACTTGTGAAATATTTTTACACAAGATATCAAGTTCTCTGAGCACGAGAAAGAAGAGCACTTTCTCTTTCTATATCTACTATTGATTTTAGTACGGGATTGATACAAATGTTTGGAAGTTTTCTTTCTTTTGTAAAAGAATTTTTTTAATACTAAAAAAAACATTTATAGGGATTTCATGAAAAAATGTCACTTGAGGGAGTTTCTTAATATTCAAAAAAACTACTAAAGGTTTGAATCTCAAATGACCTTGAATTTAAATCAAGCCTAGACTTTTACACTTGAGGAACCATGTCACGTTCGGAGCTCCTCAAGACACTGTAATTCTGAATGGTTCCAAATTAAATTTTGAGCATGGTAAAAAATATTTTTCTTTGGAAAAAATTTGCAATGAAAAAATGGATTACAATTTTTTTTTGTAAATTTTCAGCCAATGAGATTGAACCAATTTGGAAAGGGAAATGGAGCTTCAATAAGTTTCTTTTGGAGGAATTGTTCGTATAGAAGGCGTGACTGGTGGGGGAAAGTAATCCGGAGCTAATTGAGGCAATCATTTATGATACGGTGAGAGAGAGAGAGAAGGGAAACACTGATTTGCCCCAAGAGGACTTGAAAATCCATCGGACTTTGTAATAAAGGAGATCAGTAATCTGTTGTAATGAAAACGGATGGAATTCCATGTCTATTTTAAAACCACACTTTTCCGTTGCTTTGGTACACAAAAGGTTACGTCAGTAGCAGGACCGCATGTGTAGTTGGTTTCAAGTTTACTTGGCCACGCGACACACGCAGTATTTACATGGACTCTCGTGGAAGGATGTTGTTCCTGCAGATTAATTACTCTAACTCTAGCACATTGTTTTGATAGGGAATCCCGTAACTTGATCCGTTATGGCTCGAAAAATTGTTTTTAGAAATTTTGGGTCCACACCTTTTCCTTCGGACTTTAGATTAAATCGTAGCGTCCCTTATTAATTAAAAACAACCAAGTTTGCTTTTCCTTAAGAATTTCTATGCGGAAAAGTCCTATAAGGAATATTTCCTTGGTCATTTGAACACGTTAATTACTCGAGTTGTCTCGTCTTTTTCTCCATTAGTTATTTCTACTGTACCTCCCCATGTATTTTATGGATAATAATTAAATGGGATAAAATTGATGCAATATTTACTCACGTTACTTCAAATAATAAAAAAATACTAAAATAAAGTCAATTTTCTGTACATTAAAATTTGTATGCCTGTCTACCTCAACATTTCTGGGGAAAGTCTAGTGAAATGCCCCCCTTGAATTTCTCCTGTTATTTAGTACGGAGGAGGAAACAAGAACGGATGATATAAATTAAACTTAATCTCGAATCCAAACTTTCACTCACACAGTTCCACTCCAACTTTGGAATGAAATCTTCAATTGAGGAAGTCATGAAGGAAATCCTGCTTATAAGCCAAGGATTCTCATTTAGTTAGCACATGTTTGTAAGTAGGCTCTTTATGTATATGAGACAGATATATGCCTCTATAGTACTAATAAATGTCCATGTTACGGTTTCCCTAGTTACTTTCACCCAATTCTTGAGCACCACTCAGGTTAGGATTGGAGGTATAGAAATCTTTCTTTCAGGTCAAATGAGGGAAACCTAATAAAAAACTCCTTGAAGCTACCACACGTATGGTTTAGTTTGGTGAGAGGAAATGATAAAAAATTCAGGACAACGGAAGTAACAATATTAAAGCGGCTCCTCCTCTACTCGAGAGAATTAGCTCCTCACTTCATTTATTTTATCGAGAAGAAGAAGAAGTTTTGAAGGAAGTAGTGAAAGTATAGTTTGTGTACTTTACCTTGAGAACTGATGACCCGAGCGCGAGCCAAATCACACTTATTCCCCACCAAGATAACTGCTTTCTCTTGAGTAATTCCTTCTTGCCATAAGTAGCGGAGGATCTCGCTTGCAGTCTAAAAACACACGGAAGTAAAAAATGTCATTGCATCATCAAATTCTCCCACCCATTCAAAACAGGCAAAGAAACATGCAAAAATCCCACTGCATATTTATAAAGAGAGAAACGCAGTTTTCTGAGAAAGCATATCATGCTTTCTCCCTTTTCCCCTTCAAACGTCTCTCAGTGCAGTGGAATGGTGAAATTATTCCAGGAAATGAAAATTCCTATACTTTTGTTGAAAACAAGTGTCATTCAATCTCTCACTATTTCTATTCCTCTTCTATACAAAGGCAATTAATTGACTATTTAAGAAATTAAATAGTAAATCGTCGGGTAAAGTCCAAAAGGCGCTATATGCAGAAATCTTTTATACGGGATTTAGCATGCACTACCATGCTTAAGCGATTTCTGCATATAGCGTCTTTTGGACTTTACCCGACGATTTACTATTTAATTTCTTATCAAGCTTTTCTTTCACTTAATCCTTCCTTCGCACAAGAAATAAAAAAAACTTGCAAATGTTTCATATTTCATCAATTTATAGACATCTTATTGGATAAGTTCTTGTTACATTTTTGTACTCAAACTTTTATCCTTTCTCTCTCTCTCTCTCTCTCTCTCTCTCTCTCTCTCTCTACTTTCACCAACCAAATCTATGACTTTCACCAGGTATGTACGTATAGGTATAATCATATCAAACTTTCTCTTCAGCAGAACTACAAGTGCTCTCGGCTAATTAACTGGTAACATATTCAAGCCTCCTGAAAAACAAATCCAAATACTTTGGCTCAGATCAATAACTTCCTCTCCAAAATCTACAGAAAAATCATGTTAGAAGAGAAAGTAGAGGACAAACTTTGAGATTAATGGGATTACATTTTTATTGGGGGAAAAAGATAGAGAGAGAGAGAGAGAGAGAGAGAGAGAATATTTATAAATCTAAAACTATACCTTTCTCCAAATAATGGAATGGAGAATCTCATACAGAAACTCTTGTAAAAAAACGAATGGACCGAGACACCGCTTGAAGCGTAGAAGATGAATTGTTCAAATCAGGACAAATCTTTTTTGTTCGAATCCCTGACAAGCAAGAAAGTATTGAACTTTACTAGAAAAGGACATGAATTTTTTATCTCCCCTTTTAATATGCCTACTCCTCCAACACTGACACTCTCAAGGCCAGTGTCAAAGAATGAGATAGTCAAGGAAATAAGATTTGTCAAATCTCACTATAGTAAAACTACGGATCGATGAATCCATATCGAGCTCTAAAAAAAACTTACGACAAATTTATCACCACTTTTCTTATAAACCTATTGATTTTTCACAAAAGTAGTAGGAGTAGTATAAAAAACACACATTTTCACGGACATATGGTCAACGAATGGAGTCCAAACAGTTGCTACTTTCTCCATGTAAATTGGCTAACACTATATTTCCCTCTAATGGCAAGCACATTTATCTTGCCCATTCAATTGTGAAAAACAAGGTTAAATTCAATATGCAAGTATTTTTAGAGAATACTATTTCACACATATAAGTGTTTCCATAGACACGCATTTTCTCTCTCTATATATGTATATTCACATGTCCCCTGGTTTGACAAACATACAAGAGAAAGTAAAGAAAGTGAAAGGAGAAAATCCTTTGAGAATAAAAATATCTTACCCGAAAACTGGTTCGATCAGTTACGGAATAAACGACGACACAAGCATGTGGAGCGTATGTAGCGACACAGTTTTCAACCTAGAAAAAAACCACAAGGAGAAAAATACATCAGTTTTCCTCTTTTTGTTCAAGTTAGTAGAGGACGACGGGATTCCTCCTTTTTTATCTCTCCTCGACGGAGAGCGAAAAAATAATTAATTTTTCATACTTGGAAAAAAAACTGGAGGGGTGAATGAATTCCAGAATGAAATAACTTATGGAGAAAGTCACTGTCCTTTTATAATAGGACATTGTATGCAGCTCAAATGTACTTTCACCACTAAAAGTAAATGCATATTATTTATTGTACAAAGTACATGCAGTACAGAGTAGCTAAGGAGGAAAAAAGCTGAATGGCTATTTTTTGTTGGATGCTCAAAAACAAGCTGTAAATAATTTATTATATGTTTTCATGCAATGTTAAGGGAAAAGGTCTCCCTGTCACCTTCACCAGCCTCAACGTTGTTCCTTCCCTATAGAATTTCTGCAAGTTAAGGAAGAAGAGAGGCGAGTGTGGGTGATAGGATGGTAAGAATCTCTCTTCCCAGGCAATGAATGTATACCATAGCTTTATAGCGTAGTTGGAATTTATTGCTTAACCTTGAGTATATTCACCGGGGGCTGCTGAAGCAGAGAAACTACAGAAGGACTCCCTTTGAATACAAATAATGTTAAAATTCCAATGTTATTCCTCTTTCCCCCGTACACCTTTCTAAATCCTAAAGTGTCTCTATCCTTTAGCATTTCTCCGCACGTTTTCACAAAGGTTAGATTTATGTCTCCCTCACACTCAGACTTGCTCTCACGTATATAAAAAGTAGTATTTAATTTTAGTCTCCTCTTCTCTTCAAGAATTTGTAGCCATTACAGCTGTTGCTCAAGAAAAAAACTACTTGGAGAGAAAGTAATAAAAAATATTAGATTTTAATGGAAGAGACGTGTCATCAGAGGAAATCAGATTTTGAGCTCTAACCCTAATTTATGTTACTTTTGTTGGAGGAGGAGGATTTTTGACGGGATGAGCTTGGCTCATATGAAATTTACATGAGTCTCTATAAACACATTATTTATCATACGTTGTATATATTTACGTACAAATGTATGTATATGTAGAGCATTGGAGTTGTGAATGAAAAGTGGCGTGGGAGGAGGGAAGCGGGAATTTCTCACCACATTTTATAGCCTGAAAAGGAAGGATGTAAAAGCCAAGAATTTCTTCCACGCTCAATTCACACTCCTCCTATAGAATTATTGATAAGCAGGTCTCTGCTCTGCTCTATATGAATTTATATGGAAGGAGTAAATTACTAAAGGAGGATGAAACATGGGAGGTAATGAAAATAAATGGAGCAAGTTTTTAACTTGAACAAAATCCATATATTTACATAGGCCCATATTTACGCTCTATTAGTTTATTAACATGGGGATGATATAAATAGTAAGGATGGGGTCGTGGCCCTTTTCTTTTTCACAACTTTCTCTCTCTTCCTCACACTTTCCCTTATCTCAAAGCCACAAAATACAGTTTATCCTCAAGGCCTCAATACTTTCTCCTACAGCCACAAAAGCTATTGGTAAAATACACCCACAAAATTATTATGTACATTTTATCATTAGCTTTTTCATTAGCATTTTATCATTTCACGACCAGACGAATTTTTCTTGACGTGCTGTACAAATCCAAGTTGGCAATTACATTACCCTGGATTACGTCAAGGTTAAATGTTTCAGACAGCATAGAATTTAGTGGATCTTCACCTTCTTAACCTTCTTTCTCCTCCCTCTAATTTCCCCAGCTAATGACACATAAAAAGAGGTGGGAAAAATGTAATAATATTCTTTTCTCTATAAAAAGATCTGGTCAAGTTTTATTTTTGCAAAATTAGGGGAGTTGTTTTCAATGTAACTTTCTACACGCAGTGCTTATACTTTCTCTTTTTAATATGATAAGCATTACAATACATAACAGCCTATGACGTTAATAATGATTGACTTATCCAGGTTCTTGTGCCTTCTACGTAAGCTTCTCTTTCTATAGCCGTCCATCTCCGTCTTTTCAATGTTACATTTGATATGTACATACATTTTTATAGAGAAAAGTTAGCAATTTGTGCTATTGTAAGAATAAGACGCGGGGGTCCTTCTGAGGGAGGAAAATTTGCGAGTAAATTTTTTTAGCTTGCATCAATCAAAAACCTACAGCTCAACTTACAGGGTTAATGTTCATGCGGAAAAGTTTGAGCAACAGCACCTTTTGTATGCATTTTCTTTTGTGAGTGAAAGTATAGCCTGAGAAAATTTAAATATGTTCGTACATTATCTATAAACTCACACACTTGTGATTCAATGGTCTTGAACGGCTTGATAGAAGCTCCTTTTCTCAAAAGACCTCAATTAAAAATGATACTAATTGCTTAAGCAATTAAGCCTTGGTTTTAGTAGTCTTGGGTAAAAGACAACAAAAGCGTATGCATGTAGCTTCTGTAAGAGAAACGCTATTGTTCCTGGAAACTTTTCTTATTAAATGTGTCATAGTAGTAACAATAAGGGAAAATGGGATAAGTTAGATGATTTGACTACGTACTTGGAAAAATTTCACAGCTACACAAAAAAACATTCAAATCTACACCCGCCATTTATTTTAACAAGGTTAATTCCAGTGGAAAATTGAAAGAAACTGTGAACTCAAGGGCTAGGAGTTTTTTTGAGGAGAAAGTGAAAAGAGGGAAAAAAGTGCTTTCCAAGCAAACCATTCCATTTTATTTCAATCATACATACAATTATTGTGGATAGACCTTATGAGAAAAAAGGAGGACGTGAAGGCAGTTCCACTCCCCCATACACACACAAAAATCAAGTGCCCTACTCTCCGTAATAGAGTCTGTTTCTAAATGCCTGGAAGCACACCCAAAATCCTCAAGTAAACAAAAAGATATGAGAAATATCATTCATTCTAAAACTGCTTATCATTTCCATTAAAGCTTAGAGTTCAGCTTAACTTCCTTCAATCCTCCTAACTTTAGATTCCATCCAGGAAAAAGTGCAAGCAAAAAGGTGAGGACGCCTACACATTTGAGTTTGACTTTTAAAAAATCCCTATTAAATTATTCTAAATTTAGAGCTAAAATATGACTACAAAAATTATTCTAAATTTAGAGCTAAAATATCACTACAAAAATTATTCTTAATTTAGAGCTAAAATCTCACTAATAAATTATTCTAAATTTAGAGCTAAAAAACAAAATAATTAATTTTGTTGTACCTCCAACTGTTTTCCTCTACCTCAAATCAATTATAAAATTAAAAATAAAAAACCTTGGGGAAAAATCGAAGAAAATGTGCATTTTTGCATCACGCTAAAATATTCCCGACCTACTTAATTACAAGTTTGCATGTCTCAACTCATACGGTCATTGTTCCTCTGTTCGTCACTAGGGAAGGAAATGCATCAAATGGAGAAAATCTACAAAAAATTACTCTAAATTTAGACTGCATTAAAATATATGGACAACCATAAGAGAAAATAATATTTATTCTTATTAACGTTCACATAAAAAATATCATTCCACTTTATTCCTGAGAATGCCATGCTTTTCTTAATATAAAAATAACGTCATATGATCAAATCTATAAAAAAAACATTTCAAAAACACTATCACTTGAGTTAAATTAGATTCTTAGATTTTAATATAAAATCCCATCTACTCAATTACTTTGGTTCATAGCCTTGAACTTTTTTTAGCTCTTGTAAAATCTACCATAATTTTTTTAGCGTCTTTGCCTTTTCTACCGTTTCCCTCTTCTTTTGATTGAAGAAATTGAGAAAAACATGTTGAATATTTTAGTGTGTACATTTGAAGTACTTTTTGAGAAATTATTTCCACATGTGTAAATATACACTTATGGGATTCTCCAGCAGCAGCGCAGAAAAATTCAATCAATATTTTCAATTTGTTTGCAAGAAAATATTTTAGCACAAAAAATACTTGATTTGACAAAATTTCATCCAGTGAAGGGTTTTTTCTTTAATGTACACAAGTAAATAAAGTCTGTCAATTTATTTCACTACAATAGCTTGGAAAAAACTCAAGACGAGAAAACGCACTCATTTTTACTAGGCCACTTCTTCTCAGGCAAATTATTACAAGGCATGTGCAAAAAATATCTTTCAAGTATACTTTTCCCTTTGGAGTACTGTCAGGAGCAAAAATAGTAAATAATTGTTTGTTTATTTTCCCCTAAATTGCTCTTTTCACACTCTAAATCCATTAGAAAATAGTAATATACTGGGAGTGTCTTGGAATAATCCGTATTAATGCCTACAGGCTACTTTTCTATTGAGTTAACCTATTATTCAGGTAATTCAATACTAATGGTTTCTAGCTAAACACACAAACATGTATTTTTATCCATTTTAATAATGCTTAAACTTCTTTTTTCCCACTTATTGAAATTGAGAAAGCACATATTTGGGAAAAAAGCTTTCAGCTCAAATGACATTTCAACCACTTGACACACAAACGCTTTTTCACACAATTATTTCACTACCTCCATTTACCCACCCCTCCATTTTTATTACTAATAATTTTTCATATCACATCCTCGGGTAAATTTCAAAAGGGGCCCTAATTTTGCTTTTCCCATAACGTTACGAAGATTATAGCCCCTTTTGGAATTCACCCCACGATGTTATCTACGGACACTCCAAGAAGCAGGAATTTTGTTTTTGATTTTAACAAACACAATAAATTCTGAGAAGTGCATTACAAAATGTAAGACTAGCTCAAGGTCCTATCAACAAATAAGAGGAGGAGGAGCCCGTAAAATCATCAAATCAAGTTTTCTCTCCAAAGAGTTCTTTTCATCCTTGGAGTACAAAGACTTATGGAGCCGGACCTACCTTGTATTAATGGAGCGGAAATACTAGGGGAAGCTTACGGATGAGGACGGTAATTTATGAGTAATTGCATCTCCTAACAAATACATTCCTATACCTTTTCTTGACTTTTATGCTAAGATTCCTCCTTCCTTTATTCAACTCTCTACGTATGTAATACATACATGTTTTTCTCTATCCATGCCTACCAATCAATCCTATAGTAAATTGTAAAAAGGGTCATAACTATAAAACTGAAGGTTAGCCTTACATCCATGTGGGTGGCCTGTACACATAAGCACTGGCCTAAAAATACATATACATAACATTCTATCCTGTACATTACATCTCTCCGCCCATACAATGTCCAATGAGCCTAAAATGCACAAGACATTACTATATTGCATAAGGAGATAATATCCTTCCATTTATACTTTTAGCAAATAAGCCATATGTACACGTACATATGCACGTCCCTTCCTACACTTTCACTTAATTCATGTGGCACATTGATATGGAAACAGCTTTAAGAGCTTAAGTACATACACCACCACCCGGGAAAACACAAGGTATGAGTGGGGGAATTTATACTTATGCGTCTTTACCTAAGTAAGAAAAACCTACTTTGTATACTTTTAATACACGTTAGACAATGATATAAGCCCCAGGAGCAACAATATCATTTAAGTATTATTGAATGAACTTGCTTTCCCTTTCACCTGCATTAAGCCCCATATATGTAGGCACATAGCTTTGCTCGAGGGGAGAGACAGTGAGAAAAGCAATTACAATTGTCGGCTAGACCTTTCAATTGTAATAGAGCCCTATGTTTATTTCCCCACGGAGAGTAAGTATCTATTAAGAAGATGAAAACGATGGTGGCATTTCTCCATTACTATGTATATAGAAAGTATTAACTATACTTCTCCTCCCTCCTTTCTCCTACATCTGTACCCTTCCCAAACTCATAAGTTATAATTAAAATAAATATAAATACACAATGGGTATAAAAAATGACGCTAAATACTATAATGGTATGGGGAGGAGTAAACACTGTATAGCCCTGTCACTATTAAAATCCTTACTTTCTCTACATACGTAGTTTTTTTTATTGTTGAAGCTTTTACGAGGAAAAAGGTAGGCATGAAGGAACTTAAGTGAAAGGAAAAGAGAAGTGAAAGTATCCTTACCGACATTTCCACACTTGGATGGTCAATAAACACAAGCTCAGACTCTTTCTCGTCCAGCAGTACAGAGACAGTTCTTTCACCGAATTCATCATCTGAAAATAAATGGAAAAAATACATTTATAGTTTTAGAGGTAATTTCAAGTATATCTTTTTTATATGTAGCTTATTATTATATAGGATATAGTATTAGTGGAAGCTAAAAAGACCCAATGTACTGTAAAAACTTGTCTGTGTATTATTTTCCTTTAAGAAAAACACCAAGGCTAATGGACTTGAAAGGGATTTATTATCAACTGGTCCTTCTTTGTATGAAGGAAAAGTAATGTAAGATCGTGATGAGATAGGATTCGGGATAATGGCCCTTATATTTTCAATTTTCAGGAAATACCATTTCACATGTATCCTCTCTCTTCTCTGAGACATTATTGTCACAATTAGAATTGCAAGGATGGTGATAAAAAAACTCAAAGAACATAAGTGCTTTTACGTACATAACGCAAGGAGGTATGGCTATCATAAACTTTTCTCACCCAAATTAAATCAACTAACTTTTAATTCCTTTACTTCCCACACGCTAAAGATCTAATCATTTGTGATAAATTATTCCGCACATACAAAGATCCCTCAAAAGTTTAGCTTCCTCATGGTCCTCCACCTTCGTCGTCTTCACACTTGTTAATTACTAGTAGTGCATTCCCAGGGAATAATTTGACAAATTTCTCACTATTTTTTCCTTTCCTCTAGTTCTAACATTTCCGAATGATCTCCTTTAGAAACTCCTCTCATGAGTTCCAAGCTTTTCCGTTCTACTACCACAAGGGAGTCAAGGTTACAAAAATAGTGGGAAGATAATATGTCAATATAATGGGAAGAAAAGGAGGGAATCAAATGGCCAGCCAAATATTTCCCCCCTACTCTGTAGTTTTAGCGCCTAGGAGAATAATGAGATTATTTAGGTTGGGGGATAGGCTTTTGTGGACAAGCCAAAGTTGGCAGTTAGGCCTTGAACAGAGAGAAAGGAGACAGAAGGAAAGGAGAAAAAACTAGAGCCCAAGTCATTATCTTTTGGGGAAATCTCCAAAAAAAGACGAGGGAAATTTTCGAGGAAAGTAGAGTAGACATGATAAAACTCCCAGGCGAGAAAGGATAAATTTTTTCATCTTTTTTATCTTCGTGACCAGGAAAGAAAAAAATATTGTCCACGAAGAAAAAAACTCATTTTTATAACTTTTCTGATAAAAGCTGCGTGAGGGGGAAATAAATAACTTTCTTTTAGTACACTAATTTTAAAACTCATAATTATGGGACACAATAATAATTATAGGATTGGTTCCTTTTTTCTTCATTTCTTAGTCTTTTGGACTATTGGAGACAATTTAAATGGAGTTTATCACATAGCATAGGTGAAAGTTGTGCGTAGAAAGTCACACACATGCGTTAAAAAAAGTTTGTAAAACAAATTTTAAGAGTTTCTGCAACAAGAATTTTTTGTGTATTGTCATTTTCTGACATGATTTGAATTTTTCCTGAGAAAATACATAAATGATAATTGGATTGGGAGAAAAGAGTTTTTTGAGCTTGCATCACAATAATTTATGATTGTTCACCTAATCTAGGATAAAATTCATTATGGGAGGAAATAAAAAAAAAGGTATTTGGTTTGTATATATTTTCTCGAGTCCCTGTCACCTCTAATCTGGGAAAATATTTTCATTCAGACAAATGAGGAGGTTGAACTCTCTGCTTTCTCTTCATTCCCCTCCTTCCCGCAAGTTCCCTTCCCCACACACAATATACTCAAGATTTTTTCATTCTCAAGTGGATTTATTTATGTGGAAGGTTTTTTCCGCTTTTTTTTATCTCTTTCCCCCGCCTTACTAACCTACTTCCTTCCATATTAAGGCTCCTAGCCATTCTCACTCCGGAGAAAGTAAGTAGAGAAAAGAGAAAGTAGTCCTAAACCCTGCATGGGACTGTTCCAAATTCCTGACAACTCCACATCTATACCTATAAACTTTCCCCGCTTCATCCTATCACCATATCAGCTCTAAACCCTTGGATGTAAATCTGGAAAAGCTGCCAAATCCTCCGGCAAGAAATTAAAGGATGGTAAAACCTTAAAGGTTCCTTTTTTTTAAAATACATATGTATACAAAAATTGCCTCTCTCCCTCTCACCCCAATAAAACGGCTCAGAATGGAATTATTACAATAAAGGAAAGTAAAAACATGAAAGGCGGGATTATCCAAGTTATAAGTAAATATGTACCACTGTAAATACTAAAAAAAATTGTCAAATATTGTGAAGATTTTTTATATTCCTAAAAAATCAACTCTCACAGAAAAAAAACACTTGAGGGAAAGCAGGAGAAAGCAAAAAAGTGCAAGTAGATTTTTTTCCCCGTTACTTTCCTTCAACGCACTTGCGGAAGGAAGAAGGTTATTTTTTTTACACTAAAGTATAATATTTGGGCTTCGATTTATCGACCTTTGACATCAACCACTTTATAAAATTCACTCGTTCCAAAGGAGAAGGTCAACACTCAATAAACATAAGAGTTGCTCAAGTCTCAGCAACACACTCTTCATAAGTTTTACATTTTGTTCACTTTTTTCTCTCCCTATACTTTCTCCCAAGGTTTGAGAGTGTGAGAAAAGTTGGAAGATGTAGGCCAAAAAGGTTGTCTCCAATTTTAATATATTCTTATGTAGCTCTCCATTTTTATATAACAACTTCCATAATGTTCCTAACCTGAGGTTTTACATCACATGATGTGCCTGCATTATGGAGGAGAAAGTAATGTCCAAGTTGTCCCAAGTACCCACGCATAAATTCCCCTTCATTTCTCACCCGACTCAAGTTGAGCGTTCTAGAAGAGAGTGGTCCGCTTGTGTAGATATTTAAAAAAAAGTATGTGCATATAACTTGGCATGTCCAGTTCAAAGTGAAAGGATGGGTGAAAGTTGTAGGTAATGAATGTATTATTCAAGAGAAAGCAGGAAGCTAGCACTTGAAATAATGAATATTTCCACAACTCTCCCTCCTTCTGTTTTCAAACTGTTTTTTTCCTTCCCGGATAAAAGCGTAACCCAAAAGCAATGAAACGTAATACGAGTTCAAGTGCGTGTCCTTAACTTTTTCTTACCTTTTAGGTGCCCAAGAACTTAGAAGAGAGAAGAAGACTCTCGACTATTTACTTTTAGTAGGACAGGAGTAAGTAGGACAATGATAGAGTTTTCTCAGGGAAAAAGCTCCCTCAACCCAACTTTCTCCATTGTCATGAGAGCATGTATGTCTATACATACCAATTGAATTTTTCCTATCACAACCTATTTATTTATACGTCAGATTACTCACGACTTTATTGCAAAGAAGAGTAAGAGGAGGACGTATAAACCTGTGAAGACTTGGTCTTTTCTTATATCCTATCTATCGTATATGGACTCGTTCCGGATATGCAAATGATCCATTTAAAAAAGAGCCGTCCAATTCAATGAAAAGGTTTTTTTTTCTCCTCCATTTATACACGAATCCCCATTGTCATTTCAAGGATCATAAACTTTTGCAAATATGGCATTGCTCTTTGAAAAATAAATTCCTCTTTTTTCTTTTCATATAAAAATCCTCCTCAGTTCGGATGAATATAAAAAAAATGTATTGGCATAAGATTTTACAAATTAGGCAGGCAGGACCAGGATGTTTACTTATGTACATAAAATTACTTGAAAGCAGAATTTACTCCTTAAACCTAATTTTTCATCTAATCCTTTCCTATTGCTTTCCTTTGATTTCATCGCACAGGCTCGCACTACATGGTAAGTATAGGGAAGGAGAGAAAAAAGGCATGTGAAAAAGAGAGTGAGTTCCTTTCCTTTTTGGAGATCAAGTACTACGAGAGAAAATCATACAAGGACATTTGTATTCCTCATACCTTACATCCCCTCATAATTACTATAGCACATACATACATAAGCCTAGGTTTCTTTTTCCTCTCGTACATCCCCTAAGTATAAGGCTGGGAATGAAAACATGAGAGAAAAAGAGTTTCTTTGAAAATAGAGGGAAGAATTAACATTTTAAGCATGAACACGTGCAGTGATAAATAAGTCTGTGGAGAAGAGAGTGAGAGAGAGAGAGAGAGAGAGAGAAAATGGGGAAAACCGTAAGAAAAAGGGAGATGGAAGGGGTATAGGAAAAAGAAATAGATATTCATCTAAAGATTTGAATGCATAAATGAGATGAGAATTCCCATTCTTGATATTTTCACAGAGAGAGAGAGAGAGAGAGGGAGAGAGAGAGAGAGAGAGAGTCTCCTTATCTTTTTCTTCCCCGTACATATTCAAGTGAGGTACAAAAGATAGAAGACCTGTGCTCTACTTGGCATGAGACGTGTCATGGACAATGGAAATCCGTCAAGATCTCAACAAGATATGAGTCAGAGACTTGTGCATGTGTAACCTACCCTTCTTCTCTAGGACCTCTATTTTTTCCTCCGCTTTCACTCTCACGTTCTCTCTTGATTACCCTCCCTCCTCTCATTTCTCTGAGGGATTTATATAATGTCTTACACGTACTATCCCTTGTCATTTGGAGGGTCTAACGGCTTTTATTATATTAATAATAGCGTGTCATACATTTTCTACCAATACATTCTTTATTGATGTATACGCTCTGCTGTGTGCGTGGCGGCAATCATAGAGTCAAAACTTTCCGTCCTCACCTTGAATTCTTACGTAGCCAAAACAAAGATGAGAGAAAATTTTTCGGGAAGTAGAAACATTGGACTCTGGAGAGGGAAAGAGAGAGAGAGAGAGAGAAAGTAAAGAGAAAGCGACAAAGAGAAATTAATGGGAATTTCTCCTCGAGGTTAAGTCTATGAAGACAAGGCTTTCTGGGAAATATGTTTGTTCTCACTGAATGATAATCCTATTAAGTAGATTTTATTCCTGGACTTTTTGGCATGCGAACCGTGCAATTTAATAGTGATGTGGTCTTGAAAGTGTGCCTCATGAAAGGCAATCTTTGTATTAGAAAGAGACTCAATTACTTCTATTCCCCTTCGAAAATCATCTCACGGCGGAAACTACCTTCCCTCTGACCTTGATTGGAGCTTAGTGTATCCAGAGAAGACGTAGGCTGGGAGAATGAGACAACTCATAAAAAGACGAGGAATCACCCGAAGGAAAATCTCTGGTAAAATTATATTTGATTTTTAATCCTCTCTCTCTCTCTCTCTCTATAGCCCCAACAACATCATATTTCAGACCAGGCTAATTAAACCGGATATGTATAGAAATATACAATCTTTGAATTTCTCTCCTCCACGTGCTTCTCAAATCTCATCCCCAAAGCTTTCCTTCCACCTCCTCCTCCTCAGATAATATGCTCAGATATCCCCAATCCATTCCAACTTTTCCATCATTCTACCTCAGGTATTTTCCCATATAAAATAAATCCAAATCTTAGCAAGTGAATAGTCATGAAACTTTCAATAGCATTTTTCCTTCCTATACTTTAACTTGAGTCGTAGATATTTTAAAGGAGGAAAACTGAGGTTAAAAATCTGGAGAAAGTCCAAGTGAAAGAAATGAGACAAGATGGATCGAATGATAAATTAAATTGAAATTGCAATCTCTTCCTGGAAATTTTTCCCTCAATTATTATTATAACTAATACTGTTTCTGTTAGGAAAGGCTGTTGAAGTATTTTGTCTAGGAGACTTGAACAACTCCTTGTTTCTGGTTTGATGGGGATTGGAAAGAAGAATTTTGAAACCTAGAGATTCATAGTAGTGGAGGGGGCGAGACAGCAGGTGAGTCTGGAGGAAGGGGAGAAGACAATTTCCGGGCTTTCAACAAATTTAAGACTACCATTGGTAATTCATTAATGAATATAATGGTTTCCACAGTAACAACTGTTGTCTCTCTCTCTCTCTCTCGTCTCTCCTGTAATTTAATCAAAGGAACGTTGTTCGGCCGGATCCGGAAAACTCAACTGCACTTTCCATTGATTCGACTTTCTCTCTCTAATTCAGTTTACATGTAAGACCAAGTGAACTCTAAGGAGATGTGTAGAAGATACATTGAGCTTTGTAAATATTCTAGCTGTGGCACAACAGGGCGAGTTACTCCTTGACTTTTGTATTTCCATCTTGTATTCCTCCTCTTTGTGAGTTTTACTAAAGACTCAGTAGTGTTTATTCCTTCCTTGAGTTTCATGCCTCTACTCTCTACATATACTCGTCTCAATGATCAAACAAACTCCCCTTACACCGGAAATCCACGTCAGTTCAAAGAATTCCCTTTCAAATTTTCTCCTTATAAAAGAAACTCTCCTGCTCATTTCATTTGCTTCTGAAGAAAAGAAAAACTTAATTAATTTTGTAAATTTTTGTACATATTTTTGAGCCAAGTACGATGCTTTTATTTTTTAGCATTTCCATATCTGCGTTTACTCCATTAAAATTATTACTAAGCAAGGGGAAGTGGCTTAAGAAATTTAAAGAAATTTTAAGGTTCGTTTATTATTTACAATAATTATAATAATTTTGCTTTCTATGCAGCTCACAATTTCATGTATAAATCTTATTAAAAATCCGGTTTTAAAAAAAAATTGGAACTCCATTAAAAAAATTATAAAATATATAAAATTTGATATGGTTTAGGTTCCCCTTGAGCTTATACCCGGGAAAAGTGTTAATAAAGGAGGAGTGACGTAAATGGACAAAGTTGTGAAGGATTTCATAGGGAGTGGAGCTTTCTCCTGAAATGACTATTGGATTTTCTTACGATCCAAGGGCTGTCTCCTGCTGTGATCTACGTCTTCAAGCAAGTCGAAATTTGGGAATGAGTTAGATTAGAAATATATAGTAATAATTCAAGAAAAAAATGAAGCTTAGGGGGATATTGTCCTTGAAGTTTTGAAATATGAATTTGAAAAATGTAGGAGAAAGAATTAATGAAATTGTAAGAGAGGAAGAAAGCTAAATTTAGCATCACACTAAATTGGAGGGTGCGTGTAATAACTCTTTGGATGGAGACTGGAAGGGAGAAAAAAATTAAATACAAAACTTCATAGCTCTTTTAGAATAAATAGTATCATTGCATGGGTGACATTTAAATATTTTCCCCCTTTCCAAAGACGTCATAATTTTTGGAACTGGAGGCGTTAGTCTGGCCTACTTCCATAAATAAAAATACTAATTTCTAGAGCGTGATTAAAGACTCAGATTGTGGAAAGGAAATTATAGGGAGGGAATATAAATAAGTACGGAAGGATATGAAAAAGTCTGAGGACGGACCATACGAGTGGACAGATAGAAAGAAGAGGGGAAAAGTTGTAATCTTTTCCCCTTTAACTCTGGCCAATTCACAGTTAGGCCGATTGCCTCCAAACCGGACATGGTGATTTTTACCAAAATTGAACCAATGGTATAATTTGGTTCAA